>CM058047.1:20204934-20453400 GCA_030169165.1 Centaurea solstitialis | reverse complement strand
TACCTCGTTTCCGTTTTGTCCGCTTCCGAAGGGGAGTTCCGGATCATCCGTTGTGTACTCGTACATTAGCCATTCAGTCTTGTGGTCTTTGTCATCATGGAAGGCTAAACTTGCTCTTTTTCCAACAACCATTTGCGTATTCACATCATCATACACAGGTGTACACTTTTGAGTCTGCTTCCACCTTCCAAACTCCTTGGTGCTTCTCTTTGGTCGACTCCCTTTAGGGTATATACGTACTCTCGGCGTTAGAAAGTACCATTTGTTTTCACTAGCAGCCCGATATGTTTCTGCATGTAATCAACACATACAAAACCTTCAACAATAAATACTTCACAAGAAACCATCAAGAATCTTGATCAAGATTGTTCATATACACATCATATATATGACATTAGTTTAAATACAATATTAATTCGATGAGATTTTGGTAATTACCGGATAGTTGTTGGGGATGATGGTCATAAAGATAAACCTCGTGTAAGCGGCACGGGGGGTGCGTTCCGGTGGCAATCTTGGGTTTGAGGTAGTGGACGATTAGGTCTGAGTCTGAGGGAAGAAACTTGTAGCCAGGATGGAGGTTATCTGCATAATCACCGTGTGGTTGATTACTACTACTAGTGTATGGTACGATACGTTGGTTTATTTCCATTTGAATAGATTTAGATTGATGGAAATATGTGCGCAAGAAGAGCCTGCCAAAGGGTTTAATTCTTGTTGAACGAAGATTATGAAGTTCACTACTTCATTTATATTGACATAAGGAACTAATTAAATAAGGAAAGTTTTTACATTTAAAGCTTATCATAATCCAACTTTGCCTAATCATATCTTTCTTTGGCAATAAGTCGGTGGAGTTTAAATTTATTAATATATTTTATATTTTTCATATGTAAGAAAAAAATAAATGATATGATTTACTTCTTAAACTATTTTTTTAAACAAAGAAATTAACCCTTTAAGTTTCTGTTATTGAAGATATGGATACCTTCTATATCACCTGATTATTATATATTTATAGATTTAATCCTCTTGAGTACTTGCATCTTATTTTTTATTTAGTTGTATAATTTTTAGATTTTTAACCTTTATATTATGTATTATGTATGAATTGATTTATTAAAAATATATAATTAAAATTTAATATTATTGCTAGCAAATTATATCATTAAATATATCTACTAAGTAACTTTATACATCATCGAGGTCAAAACCATACAAACCGATTTCGCAACGAGATGTACGTGTCATTTTGACGTATCTTGTAGATGTGGACTATTCTCAACAAGATTCAGTGAAACGTGAACTATGTATTTTAATTATTGATGTTGTAATTTAGCGTTTAATTCGCATGGATATTTAGCATTTTAAAAATGTTCTAATTTAGCGTTTTAATTCATATTCTTACATAGCATTGAAATCGTACTGTTATTTAGTGTTTAATTCGTACTTGATCTTGTAAGTTTATAATATTGTAATATAATGTATTCTAATTTATCGTTTAATTCATTTTATAATTTTTTTAAATTGTGATATATTAAATATTGGTGTTAATGGGATATATTTAATGATATAATTTGTTAGAAATAGTATATAGATTTTATTTATATGTTTTCACTGTACGACTAATTTCACAAATTTGATATAGTAGATATACCAAAATCCATAATCTAATCTTATATTTTTTTTTTGAACGGCAGGGCGAAATTATATTAAGAACAGCTCTAGCGAGGAGCTAGACCGAGACAAGAGTACACCGCATTAACCGGATTACACATCCAACTATCCCAACTAATCAACTTACACCCTTTTGCCCGACTTCTAATCCAGTCGAAAGACAGAAATTGAACGTCTCTACATATCGCCTGCTCGTTTTTGAACTCGCCATTAAACGCCTTTCGATTTCTTTGCTCCCATATGCTCCAAAGAAAAGCTGCTCCAATCACCCAAGAAACCTGTTTTTGCGTTTTATCTGCCCCACTCCGTTGAACTTTCCTCCACCAGTCTTCAATATTAATTTCGTTAACCGGCCACCAATTAATCCAGTTCGATAAAATGGCACTAGCAATCTTAGTTGTTGAACAGGAAACCATCACGTGATCCATATTCTCCGATGTCGACATACAAAGCGGACACAAGTCCGTGGTAATCGTTACCCCTCTCTTCTGAAGATTATCTCTTGTTGCCAGCCTCTTGTTAAGCACTCGCCATAAAAAGATGTTCACCTTACTGGGAATCCACTTTGACCATTCGGTATCCTGATTAGACAAAGGCAAGGAGATAACATCGATCATCTTCCGTAAGGATCTCACTGTAAAAGTCTGATTTGCTTCTAACTCCCAGACCCATCTACTTCCATCATCCTCCAAATGCATAAGCGTGTCGAGATTGATGCCCAAATCACGAAGTTCCTTTTCTACTGCATAAATCCGATCCCAAACTCCCTTTATACGTCTGTTATGGTTGTCCGTCTCAAGATTACAATGTTGCACCACTTTCAGCCATATTGCATCAGTTTCGGTTCTTTCCCGCCACCTCCATTTAGCAAGCAAAGCCATATTGAGTGAACACAAGCTCCCAATGCCTAACCCCCCACAAGATTTATCACGAATAACATTTTCCCATGCCATCCAACAAATCTTCTTCTGATTATCTGTCCCACCCCAGAAGAATCTGCATCTATGACTTTCTAAAATGTTGATAACCTTCATATGCGCTTTATACAACGAAAACAGATAGATGCCCAAAGACCCCAACACCGATTTACAAAGGCATAACCGGCCCCCAATCGAGAGTGTCTTGGCTTTCCATGTTGAAAGCTTGGACTTGAATTTGTCGATTAAAGGCTTCCAATTAGAAGCCCGGTTCATGTTACCTCCTACTGGCAGACCTAAATAAAGAAAAGGAATGGAATCTTCTTTACATTTAAGCTGCCTTGCCATTCTCGCAATTTCATCTTTGCTAACGGACACACCCGAGAGACGGCTTTTATTCAAATTAATTTTCAAGCCCGAGCAAGCTTCAAAGCATTTGAGTATCCTTTTTTTTGGACAGCAAGAAAGGAGCAATTTATTAAGAAACTAGCGAGAGGCTAGAGCCATACAGGAAGATAAAGCTACAAGAGGATTACAACACCAATTTTCCCAAATAAGACACTTACCAGCCTTGACACGACCCCGAATCCAATCGTAAGCAAGAAATTTGATGTCTTCTGCGATTTCCCTCTCTTTTTTCACAGCTCCGGAGAAGGTTTTGTTATTCCGCTGGTTCCACAAAACCCAAAAAAACGCAGCCCCAATGGTTCTTCTGATCATTCTATCCAAACTACCTGACGAGCCGGAATCGATACTCTCCCATAAATCTGAAATAGATCTCGCACTTGTCGGCCACCAGTTCACCCAGTTCGAAAGGTAAGCAGAAACAGTCTTGGTTGTGGAACAAGCAGCAAACACATGATCGGCACTTTCCTGGTTGGAGATACAAAATTTGCAGCCATCCGAGTTTACTAAAACCCCTCTTTTGATCAAATTGTCCATCGTAGGCAGGCGATTGTTCATTACTCGCCATAGATGCACGTTGGCCTTACTGGTAACCCCTTTCACCCAGATGGTTTCAGAATCTGCAGACGGAAGTATGAGGCAATCAATGAACTTTCTAAGGGATCGAACCGAGAATTCACCATTATCGTCAAGCTGCCAACTCCAGCCCCTGTTATCTTCATTGGGGATTATTAAATTTTGCAAGTTTATTCCCCATGCTTCGAGCTCTCTGCCGATTCTCTGAATTGATTTCCAGACCCCAATTCTCGATCCATTAATTGATTCCGAAATAGCGGAAATCACGTGTTTCCACTTAGCATTGGGTTCCACCTTCTCCCTCCAATGCCATTTACTGAGCATAGCCAAGTTGAGAGCTTTCAGGCTACCGATGCCCAACCCTCCACTCTTTTTATCACGGAGAGCTTTGTTCCACGCCACCCAGTTAATTTTTCTGGATTGATTTACCTCACCCCAAAAGAACCTACGACGGATGCTTTCTAAAGAACTCAAAACTTTGTTTGGCGCTTTGTATAAGGAGAAAAAGTAGTTTCCCAGACCACCCAAGACTGATTTGATCAAACACAGCCTCCCCCCTGCAGATAGATGTTTGGCTTTCCATAACGATAGCCGGGACTTGAATTTATCTATGATCGGTTGCCAAGCCGATGCCTTTGCCATATTATCACCCACCGGTAGGCCCAAATAAGTGAATGGAATAGACCCCTCTTTACAATTTAACCAACGAGCAACTTTTTGAACCTCCTCCTTTGGCACCGAAACCCCCATCAGACTACTTTTGGACAGATTTATACGCAGGCCCGAACAGAGTTCAAAGCACTTAAGAATTCTACTTTTGAGTATCCTCATCAAGTTCATCGCATTGTCCATCGTCCATTCACCCACAAATATGGCGTCATCCGCAAATTGCAAGATGGATACCTCTTCCCCCGTGCTATCTAACCTCACACCTTTGAAGAGATTAGAACTTCTTGCTTCTTTCATAGCCACCGTGAGCCCTTCCGCAGCCAAAATAAAGAGCAACGGCGCGAGCGGGTCACCTTGCCTCACACCTTTACCAAAAGTAAACTCTGTCGTCGGGGACCCGTTAACCAGGATCGAGGTTTGGCCGTACGAGTGCAACCCTTAACCCAGTCTCTCCATTTATCACTAAACCCCATCTGTGAGAGTACACATCTAATCTTATATTAATAAAAATATATATATAATAAAAAAATATATATATTATTTTTCTTTCATGTATTAAAAATGAGTAAGAAAGTACAATAAATCAATTGTATTAACAGTTATTACTTATTACCCGATAATCATGATCTTGTGATTATTATCTGAACTTTATTATTGATTTATGGATACAAAAGTGTATAATTCATTTCTTTTGTAAATACATGGATTTGGTTCATAAAATTGACGAAGGATTTCAACATTAAAACCATTAAAAAATTATGGGGTTTTTCTATTCTAAAAATTTTCAAAAACTTCACTGATTTATTTATTAAATAAATTAGAAACTTAATCTGAAAAAATCTGAAAGTTTATTTATTTTTTGTTTTTTCAGCTTTTTCCTATTAAAGAACTAAAAATTGAGAAATTTGCAAAAAGAAAATGGTTATATTAGAAGGCTTATGAAAAATTGGTTACAAAACGTTTACAAAAATCAAATGATGTTTAATATGAAGCCTCTTTTCAGTTCTTCAAAAAATCTAAACAAACATTGAGGTATTTTAATAAGGCTAAAGTCATCACTTAATTATGCCGTTTATCTTTGGTTTAACTTAGAGGCTGTTTACCTACCTCTTATTAGCTCTGACCCAAAAAAACCTCTTTCCCCGTTAAGAGGTAGGTTGTTTACCTTTCCACTTATTAGAAAAATTGCCTCTGACCGTTCCTCCGACGAATTCAATTTTGGTCAGCAACAAACCCCTCGCTTATAGCAGTCAGAGTATCTCCTCCGAGATTTTTCCGATGTTACCCCTTTCTCCCCTATTTCTATCATCTTCTCCATATAGTATCAACTCATCCCATTCAACAACCAGAGTCATCGCTCTCTGCTTACCATCTCACCTCTCACCCAGACGAGTCTCATCATCTTCCTTGCTCACTTGAAATTTCAGGTACGAATGTGCAATTTTATTTAATTTGTTAATTGATTTTGATTTGGGTATTTGATATATGGTGATTTCCTATTCTGTGATGCAAAATAAGAACATGGGCCATGAATCAAATGAAGGTGTGATAACATTTCAGTATTTTTGCAGCCCCCAAAACATCGACTCTTTATCAATTTTGGTTATTTTAGCTTTCTGCCACTTCACTTTGTGTGAAGGAACTCATCCTCTAAACACAATCACTTCATCATTTTGTTTTTTAGTAAATATTTTGATTTTTGGGTATTATTAGAATAGATTCAAATTGCAAATCAAAGCTACTGTTCTACTAGAAGAAATTGGGGTGGGTATAATTTTTGTATTTCTTGGTTGTGGATGTTGATTGTTTGATACTTTAGGGATTTGGGGTTTTCAAAAAAAAAATAAGTTTCTTACTTTTAAAACCTTAGTAAAAAATATATATAATTAACCTCAACATAGCTCTAGTTATGAATTTGATTACATAGAGACAGATTAAAATATTTGTTTTCCAAAGAATTTTTTTTTCATTCTCAACTGTCTACTTGAATTCATTTCTTTCAAGAATGAAATTAAGTGTTTGAAGGTCATAAAGATGTGGCATAGTGCAGGGGCTATAATTCAGAGGGTCTTTAAAGATAGACTCCTCCATATGATTGTGAAAAGATACCAAAAAAGCCATCAATTATTGCTTGCTGTCAATAGTAGTTCCAATTTTTTTCTTTTTGTTTAGACCCAAGCTTATGCTTGCTGTGATAGTAGTTCCATTTTTTCTTTTCAAAAGCCATCAATTATTCTATGTTGTGTAGTTCCAATCTGTTTCTTTTTACCTTTGCATTACCTTCTCTACTTTGCAATTAATATGTGGTTTTGAATACACACCCATATTAAGGGACTGATTTGTGGCCCTAAATCAATACCATCAATAGGCTAAAGTGATTATAATGGATAAATAATTGCTTATAGTTTGGAAATTTTTTAAACTGTGATGGTTTAGTAACTTTGAATAGGGGAAGGCAGAAGTTCAACATATTTATTTGACTGTATGGTTGATGTACTTTCAACTTGTTTAGAAGCAACTATAAAGATGTAACAACTTCCTTTATTTTTCTAGATATGTCAAACTTTGGTGAATCTTCACAATCAAAAAAGCCTAGAGTTAATTGGAAAAAAGAAAATGTGGTGAAAACGTTTCTAGAATCTTGTCTACATGAGATCTCCATAAATGGACGATAAGGGGGTAGCCTTAAGTCGGTTTCTTAGAAGAATGTAGCAGAAACGTTACAGAAGAATCATAATTTCATTATCGATCAAAGGCAAATGAAAAACCATTATGATTACCTCAAAGGAAAGTATGGAGCATGGGCAAAGTTAAGAAACAAAACGGGTAACGTTTATAATGCATCAACAAATATGTTTAATTTGTCAGAGGAAGAATGGCAGATGGAAATGAAGGTCACATTTTGGCTTTATCTATTTTAAATATTCTTAAATTATTCTTTTATATATATAAATATAAACATATATATATACTTGTAATCTTTTTATAAACAGCAAAACAAGTTTGTTGAGAAGTTGCGGACTGCACTTCTTCCTTTTCCGGAACTCTGTATGCAACTGTTTGATGGTGTTGCTTCCACCGGTGGTTGGATCTTGGGGACCGACCGCTACCGTTCCAAACCCTTCTAGTGTGACTTCTGAAGCTGAACATGACTACTATGATCTAACAGAAGACCCACTTCCTTCTAAAGAAGATATTCCCTTTCGTTCCCTAGCTACCTCAAAGAAAAAAACAAAGAGGAAGTAAACAATCTGCAACTGATAATGATTTAGCAAAGGTTGTGATGCATGATAAAGATATCTTGAAGAAACCGGAGGATGTTGAGATGAATCTTTGCATTGATAAGTTGGAAACACTTGGGTGGGAGCAATCTCCATTGTATGATGTAGCACTCCACATTTAGGCGCCTCAAAGAGATATTTCCGATATGATTTATTGTATTGATTTGTAATTTTAACATCGTCAAATAATTTTATACAAATTTTGATTTTTAATTCTTAAAAGGGGGCTATTGGTGCGCTAGATGGAACGCTTATACATGCAGTTGTACCTAGTGACCAACAAGCAAGGTATAGAGGAAGAGGAAGAGGGGAATGCTACCAAAACGTTTTAGCAATTTGTGATTTTAATATGGTATTTACGTTTGTTTGGGCTAGATGGGAAGGTATTGCACATGATTCAAGAGTCTTGAGAGAAGTTGTGTTTAACCCAACTTCGGGATTTCCGTTTCCTCCACCAAGTACGTATTGCTTTTATTTAACTTTAAAAAGTTCTTATTTTTCTATATTTATAGACTTGTAAATGTAATTGCAGATAAATACTATCTTTGTGATGCTGCATATACTTGCACCCGAGGATTTATGACTCCATATCGCAACACAAGATATTGGCTAGTAGATTTTCGACGCCAACGTGCATTAACCAAGGAAGAAATGTTCAATCATGCTCATGCACAACTTCGAAATGTTATCGAACGTGCTTATGGTGTCCTGAAAGCAAGATTTCCTATCTTAAAACAGATGGCTCCATATCCTTTTCACATACAGAAAGATGTGGTGATTGCTTGTTTCGCGATTCATAACTTTATAAGGAAATGCAATATCCAAGATCAATTATTTATGTAATACGATGAGAACACCATGTTTACCGTTGATCAAGAACAACATGAAGGAAGCAACGAAATGGAAGTCGATGGAATGGAATGGAGCTCTCAAGACAATGAATATATGGCTAATTTGCGTAATCAGATTGCAACTCAATTATTTTCCAATGCTTCAAATTAAGATTTGCACCAAAATTGTTGAAGGTTAATTTATTTCCTTGTTTAAAAATATTCTAGTTATGAAATTTTTTATTTTTATTCATCAACAACACTTCAAACAAAAAATTTGGTAAATAATTATAGTCTATTTAGCACTTGATCATATATGGGGTTAAAATGGTCATTTTTTATTCGGTCGGCACCAAATCCAGGACATTTGGTGAACACACATTTTTCATTTAGTGCTTATTTTAGACAGAGCCACTTAATCTAGTCAGACCTCTTATTTCAGATAGCGGTTAACAGCTATTGTTGGTAAACAGCCCCTTAGACTCTATTAAACGAATTAACAAAGGTTTTTTTTGGTTTTTTTTTTATGTTTTTATTGAAAGTAATTATAGTAAAATATAAATAACGCTTAAAACAAATAAAAACTATAGGGTTGTGAGAAAAAATCCAGTTTTTCAAGAAAAATGAAACATTATATGCGTTTGATTCATTTAATTTTTAAACTTTTTCAAGAAAATTAAAGAAATTTGACTTAATTTTTCAAAATTTTCTAAACGTGTTTTCTATTCCTAAAATGGAAAATAAAAACTCCATGCTTTTAACCAAACGCATTTTCTAAAATTTTTAAAGAAAACTGAAAATAAAAACTCAACTCTACTTTTTAGAAAATGAAACAGTTTTCCACAATCAAACGCATCATAAGCCATTTTATTTCCTTTTCCATCCTATTTTTCATATTTTCGCATTGTTTTTAAAAATAAGATGATTTATTTTTAGGATACATGTTTGGATGGACATAACTCATAAGCTGACTTGTTAAAAACGCTACTGGAATATCGTTTAAAGAGTTTTTTATAAATTTTTTTCCAATTCCAATTATAGCTTTTATAAATATTAACTATTGTTATTAAACAAATATTATTTTATTTTTATTTTTTTGAAAGGCAAGAAAGGAACTCAAGGCAAGAGCTTCGGCAAAGCCATCACCCCAAACCAAGAGAGTGAAGAGACCCAAAGTTTTATAAAACAACTTTAGCCAGGAGCTAAAACAAAACAACGAGTTCGGGTGCGAAAGGCCGACGAAAAAAACAATATTATTTATTTAGTTACCGTTCAAAAAAATTATTAGTCACTTATTAATAAACATTAATTATTAGTTATCAATAAAAACTAATTGTACATTATATATTACCTATAAATATTAACTATTTTTATATTTATTAATTATATCAATATTATTTAATATGTTTAGTTATTAAAAAAATAAATATAACAATCTTTACAACATTTATATAAGTTACATTTTTCTCATAGATAATTAAAACAATGTTAAATATTTAAAAAGAAATATTTAATCTAATTCTTAATTATATTCTTTAAAAATTGTTAATTACTTAGGACATGTGAAGCTGGTCAATTTAATTTTTAGACATCTGCAACGAAGGGTTTGGGTAGCCATCGGGTAGGCCCTTGCCAATCGGGTCCATCGACAACACCGTCGAGGCCGATCGGCTTGGGTTGGTTACGGTTTGTGGTTGCCGATCAGGTAGATACCCACCCGGGGTGGGGTGGGTACGGTTTGTGGGCCACCCCACCCTACCCTATCCTCTCTCCTTTCTCTCTATCTCTCTCTTCTTCTTTTTTTCTTCTTTTTTATCAATTATTTAGATTGGACTGATTGTGGATGGATTGGGTTAGATTGGGTTGGTTTCGGTAAGATAGTGGTGTTAAATATTGTATAGTTCAGGGACCCTCTTGTAACCTTTGTATCTATATATTGTTATCAATACACGCAACCCTAACCACGGGTTTTCCACATATTCTCACATGGTATAGAGCCACCTACGAAAAACCCTAAGAAAACCCTAACTTTTCTCTTTTACCTGCTGCCGCTGCCGACCACCGGCAGCCGCCGCCGTTCACACCGTCGGTGTCCTTCCCTCTCCGGTGTCGTTCTTCCCTCTCCGGCATCCTTCCCTCTGTTCCCACGAACACCGCCGAAGTCGTCCCCTCACGTGGTGTCTTCCCCTCTGTTACCGCGAACGTCGCCTGCCGCCGGCGATCGCCTCGCCGGTGTTCTCACCTCCGTTACTCCGACGCTGCCGGAACTCAGATCGCCGCCGACGTAACCCACGCCTGCGTCCACTGCATAACCGCCGGTTTCCCACGTCCACTGCTCGCCGTGCGCCTGCGCACCCTCCGAACCGCCGCCGTCGCCTCGCTTGCTGCTGCGCCGCTGTCTCTTTTTCTCACCTCGCCGGAACCCTAGCGGCGCGGAATACACTCGCCGGAATCGCCGGAATCGCCGGAATCCCCGGAATCGCTGCTGCGCCGCTGTCTCTTTTTCTCACCTCGCCGGAATCGCCGGAATCGCCGGAACCCTGCTGTATCCTTTTCTCATCTCGTTGCTGCTGCTGTCTCCGTTGAGCGTGCTGTCCTCAAGAGAGACGCCATCAGTTTTCTTTTTTTTTTGGGGTTGTGTGTGGTTTGTAGTGACAGAAAACCAACAGCCTTTTTTTTCTTTCTTTTTTGGTTTTGCTGCTTACAAACAAACCAACCACATATATATTAAAAAAAAAAGGTGTTGTTTCCAGATTACAAAAGTGCTGTTTCCAGATTACATAAAGACCAAAAAAAAAAACCAAGTGTTTTTTTTCAGATTGTGTGTCGGTACCCTCGCATCGCCACTGTCTTGCCACCGCCTACAGTCTCTGCATACCCATCGCGTGCAGGCTTTGTGATCGGAAGCTTAGCGGGTCATTCTCCGTCATCGATCAGAAGCTTTCAGATCACCCGCTGCCATCTCACTACCAAGTGTAGGGTTTGTGGTACATTACTTTCCCTCTACCTGCGGTTAAGCATTTTGCTCTTTATTTTGTCTTCTTATTACGGTTATTTTTCGTTTTCCGTTTGTTGCAATGACTTCCTCGCCTGCCTCATCCACCCTCTCTAGCCCTACCGCTAGCCAACTTGTTTTTGCCCTCACCAACGTTTACTCACAGTTTAGCTTTAAGCTTTCATCTGATGGGTCCAAATATAAGCTTTGGCGCCGCATTTTCCTTGATATGTGTAAAGGTGCCAAAGTTTATGGTCACATTACTGGCAAATCCAAACCTGCAAGTGATAATGATGAGGACTGGGAGGCCATCGACTCCCGTATAAAATCCTGGTTTTACTCAACATGTGATGCCAACCTTTTGCAAATTATTTCCAGTGATAACTGTACTGCCAAAGATTTATGGGATAAGCTTGATGAATTTTTTCTCAATAACAAAATGTCTCGAATGCTTCAGCTTCAAGAGCAGTTTCGTAACACAAAAAAGGGGACCTCTTCCATTACTGATTTCTGCCATAACTTAAAAAATCTGGCAGATGCTCTGGCTGATTGTGATTCCAAAATCGATGAGATTGAGCTTGTCATGCAAATCCTGCGTCAGTTACCACCCTCCTACCATAGCATCGTTGATGTAATCACAAACACTAAGCCCTTTCCTTCTTTTCTTGAAGCTAAAAACATGCTTCTTCTTCATGAGTCTCGTGAAGAGTCCGTTGAGCCTCACACAGATACCCCACTTACTTCTTCCGCTGCCTTGTACTCCTCTACCCCGTCTGCCCCAAATGGGAAGCCGAAAAATAAATCTAATAAGGGTCGAAATTTTGGGCGAGTTGCTTCCAAAGGGGGGGTAATACTAATGTTTCTGCGAGCTCTCACTCTTTTGCAGGTACACAGGGTCATTCTCAGGCTTACTTCGGAAACTCACCTGGTCAGGTTCCACCGGCTCAGCCTGGCTTACTTGGTGCACCTCCTGTGCAATCCTTCGGGCCAGGGGCCAATCAGTCATTTCCGACGATGTTCAGTGCTCCTCAGCATCCCTCGCCGCATACCTTTCTTCCGCCACCAGTGCCGTCATCTCCGTACCTTTACGGGCAACACCAGTCTCCACACCCAGTGCCCGTTCAGTCTCCGTACGGTCAGCCCATGCAGCAGTCCACACCTGTGCCACCGCCTCCTCAGCCTTCCTTTGGTGGATATGCCTCTCAGTTCAGTCAGCCTCAGTATACTGATTTGTCTTCTGTGTTTCAGGCTATGTCTGTTCAGGCGCCTCAGGACAACAATTTTTACATGGATTCGGGTGCAACCAGGCATATGACTTTCAATCAAGGTACAATGCACTCTCTAACTCCTTGTAACTCTAATTTCATACAGGTTGGTAATGGTGATATGGTTCCTGCTAGATACATTGGTCATTGTACATTACCCTATTCCTCTTACCCTCTTTATCTTAACAATGTTTTAGTTTCTGATAAACTCATCAAAAACCTTATCTCTGTTCGTCGTTTTACCATAGATAATTCTGTTTCTGTTGAGTTTGATCCGTTTGGTTTCACTGTGAAGGATCTTAAAACAGGGTCTTTTCTCCAGCGTTGCGACAGTGATCACCATGATCTCTATCCCGTCCTCCCTCCCACACCTCGGTCTGCTCTTGCCTCGGCTAACATTGCTGTTTCCTTTGACGTCTGGCATAGGAGGCTTGGTCATCCGGGTGCTGCTATCTTCCAGTTTCTAGTCTCGCGCAAGTTCATTACTTGTTCTAGTCGAACCTCTACTTTATGTCATGCGTGTCAGTTAGGAAAACATTGTCGTTTACCTTTTTCTTTATCTACTACTAAAACTTCTCGTGTGTTTGAGCTTATTCATTCTGATTTGTGGACTTCACCTGTTACTAGTTTGAGTGGTTTTAAATATTATGTTCTTTTTTTGGATGATTTCTCTCACTTCTTATGGGTGTTTCCTTAACGTGCTAAATCTGAGGTGTTTTCTGTTTTTAAAAACGTTTCGTGCTCATGTTCTAAACCAATTTAAAATAGACATTCAGCTTTACCAATGTGATAACGGTCGTGAGTTTAACAACCAACCCTTCTTGGATTTTCTTAAAACTCATGGCATCAAAATACGCTTTTCTTGTCCCTATACCTCTCAACAAAATGGAAAAGCTGAACGCACCATTCGCACTATCAATAACACCCTCCGCACGTCCCTCATCCAAGCATCTCTCCCGCCCAAATTCTGGGTTGAGGCTCTTCTTTCTTCTGTTCACACCTTCAACCTGCTTCCGTCCACCACCATTCAGTACAAGACTCCCTTTGAGGTGTTGTTTGGTTTCTTTCCTACGTATTCCCATTTGCGAGTTTTTGGATGTTTGTGCTATCCCAACACTTCGCCCACTAGTACCCACAAGCTTGCTCCTAGATCCTCTGCCTGTGTCTATCTCGGTCCCAGCACGGATCATCGAGGGTATCGTTGCTTAGATCTCATCACGCAAAAGGTCATCATCTCCCGTCATGTCAACTTTGATGAAACCCACTTTCCGTTTCCCGACTTCCAGCCTCGTCCCTCCTCGGAGGACTACGACGCGTTTGATGTTGATGATTCCCTCCCTTCCCTCTCTCCTATGGTCGACACTTCCTCCCCTCCGTCGGCTGCTGGTCCTTCTGCTTCTGTCTCCCCTTCTCAGCCCCCACTTGCTGAGCCTACTCAGCCTCCTGCTCCGGCTGCTACCTCCGGTCATCCGATGACCACTCGTTCGCGCACAGGCTCTCTCAAGCCTAAACAGATCTTCAACCTTTCAGTCACTAGTGACATCTCTCCTATTCCTCGGTCTCCTGCTCAGGCCATGTGTGACCCTCATTGGCGGGCCGCCATGGATGCTGAAATGGCTGCCATTCTTTCTAACTACACGTGGGATCTGGTTCCTAAACCTTCTGATGCTAACATAGTTGGCAATCGTTGGCTGTTTCGTCATAAGTTTGACAGCAATGGATGTCTTGAGCGCTACAAAGCCCGTCTTGTTGCTCAGGGTTTCTCACAGCAACCCGGACTGGACTTTGATGACACTTTCAGTCCAGTTGTCAAGCCTGCCACTATTCGCACGGTTCTTAGCATCTCCATCTCCCGCTACTGGCCTATTCATCAGCTTGATGTTAAGAATGTCTTTCTTCATGGTGATCTCACTGAGACTGTTTACATGCGTCAGCCCCCTGGCTATGTAAACAGTTCTTTTCCCGATCATGTATGTCGCCTACGCAAGGCTCTTTATGGCCTTAAGTAGGCACCCCGTGCGTGGTATCATCGTTTTGCTGTCTACCTCTCCTCTTTAGGTTTTCTTAGCAGTAAGACAGACACCTCTCTTTTCACATATCATCGCGGATCTGATACTATCTACCTCCTTCTTTATGTCGATGACATTATTCTTACTGCCTCCTCTCCTACTCTTATCTCCATGGTTATCTCTAAGTTATCCTCTGAGTTTCCCATGTCTGATTTGGGTCCGTTATCCTTCTTCTTAGGAATTGCTGCATCTCGTAGCAAGTCCGGACTCTTTCTTTCTCAATCTGCCTTTGCTCAGGAGATTCTGGCACGAGCTGATATGGTCTCGTGCAATCCCTGCAGCACACCGGCTGACACCAAAACAAAGCTTGCTGTTGATGGTGAGCCTGTTCCTGATCCCACCTTATATCGAAGTCTTGCTGGTGCCCTGCAGTATCTGACCTTTACTCGTCCTGATATTGCCTATGCCGTCCAACAGGTCTGTCTCTTTATGCATGACCCGCGTCTTCCGCATCTCAATGCGCTTAAACGCATTCTACGGTATTTAAAGGGTACTTTGTCTCATGGTCTTCATCTTAAGGCGTCAGCCGTTGATCGCTTGGTTGCCTATTCGGATGCCGACTGGGCCGGTTGTCCTAACACACGTCGGTCCACCTCAGGGTTTTGTGTCTATCTGGGTGACAATCTCGTATCTTGGTCCTCCAAACGGCAGCATGTTGTTTCCCGCTCTAGTGCCGAGGCCGAGTACCGGGGGATAGCCAATGTGGTTGCTGAAACTGCTTGGTTGCGAAATCTCCTCCTCGAGTTGTGTTGTCCTCTCTCTCGTGCCACTATTGTCTTCTGCGATAATGTCAGTGCCATGTATCTAGCATCTAACCCTGTTCAACACCAGAGAACCAAGCATGTGGAAATAGATTTACATTTTGTTAGGGAGCGTGTTGCGATTGGTCATGTGCGTGTTTTGCATGTTCCATCCGCCTATCAGTATGCTGATATTTTTACAAAGGGTCTACCTGCGAGTTTGTTTCTAGATTTTAGAAATAGTTTGAACATTCGTTTACCTCCCGATCAAACTACGGGGGTGTGTTAAATATTGTATAGTTCAGGGACCCTCTTGTAACCTTTGTATCTATATATTGTTATCAATACACGCAACCCTAACCACGGGTTTTCCACATATTCTCACAAGTGGAAAGCTAATGTGGTGATCGGGTTGATTGGGCTGAGAGTGTACAGATAAAGATGGTCTTATTTTGATTGTATGTGATAGTAATTTAAATCATAAAATAAGATAGTTTTTTTTTCTAAAATTTTCTTTAATAAACTTTAAGTTTATACTGTATATATACTAATCAATTTTATTTTCTTTCAATCATTATATTATAATATTTAACTTATTTACTATCTTATGTATATTATATATAACTCCTAACATTTGACAACTTATTTTTTACTGTTCATAAGCAACACTGAAAAAATAATAATAAACAATGAAAACAACACATAAATATATTTTAAAATATATGTTCGTGAGCTTGTCCGTTCACATATATTCATTCATCTTTTACATATTTGATTATTATAAATTTACATTTTGTATCCTTATGGTTATATACTTATTGACTTTGTACCATTTAGTTTTCGATATTTCATTTTACATTTTCGTTATATTAACACATATAATCGTATTTTAACTAAAACACGTAAAAAATACGTTTTATTTTTAACAAGTTACATCATTATAATCGTTTCTTCGACACCTTTCAAATGAGTCCAATATTAAATATTTTTAGATTTACTTATGATGTTTTATTTAATATATACTCGGTAAAAATATTTTAAATATTTACAATTCATGTCATTGTATAGTCTTTTAGAAAATGTTTAAAGACTTAATTGTTAAAAGAACTCGTCTTAATTCTAAAGACTTAATCATTATTTATTTCAAAGACTTAATCGTTATTTTATTTTGAAGACTTAATACTAATTTTAATCGGTATAATTAACTATAAATGTTGACCACACCAAAAGCTACATTAACTCGATTTCAATTTTATATTTTCTTATAAGATTTTCTTTTTGTCGCTTGAGCCATAGTTGTCCTATCAATTTATGTTACATTTCAACTGTTTTTTGTTGATTTATATCGTTATATTTTTATAACCTCTTACCTCCCTGCAACGCGGGGTCAGAAAACCTCGTTTATTAACATATTATATTATTAAAACTTTAATTAAACTATATTACTAGAGATTTGTCTTAATTATATTATAAAGTATTTGTAATTTTTAGAGTAAATTACGGATTTGGTCCCTGTGGTTTGGAGGTTTTTATGGATTTGGTCCCTAAACTTCATTAATTATGGATTTGGTCCCCGTGGTTTACAATTCCTTTTGGATTTGGCCCCTGAGCCAAACGGCCGTCCAACTGGTCCGCTAAAATCAAGGGCAAAATCGTCTTTTTCTCATTTTAACATTTTTTTAATATGCTTTAAGAGAAGGGGCTAAAGTGTAAATAAAAAAACATTAAGGGGTTGTATGCTTTAAACCTTGAAGGGCCAAAATTAAACTTCCATCATCCCTAACCTCTCTAACCCCCCCTTCCCCAAGACACACCTTTTTCCTCCTCCCGTTATCACCACGACACCACCCCATTCCCAAACCCTCCTCCACCATCACCACCCTATCCACCCTCCAAAATCCACCGCGGTCATCATCAAAGAAGAAAAACAAACCCAAAGTTTTCTGAGTCGTTCGTTTCGTTTTCCGATCATTCCCCATGAAAACAAAACGATTCCCATTCTTCTCCGACAATGGCAGCGTCAGCGGTCAGTCTCAACATCCAGGAGAACACATACGCGGCGTCGATGCTGGTTCTAGATCTGGGCCTGGAACCGAGCTGGTACGTAAATGGATATGGTGGTTTACTGGCGGCTCCCCCACCCACTCCCACTGCTCCGGTCGTTTTTCCGACGAAAACCCTTTTGTTTCTGAATCTATGTTATTGGTTCGCCGGAATATGCAGGTTTGTCGGAACGTTGTCTGCTTCTCACCGAAATGTGGTGGATTCATGTTGGAGGCCTTCACGGTGGTGTGTGTGTGTGTGTGATGCTCTCTGTGTGTGTTGAGGCCGGCCGGACATCGGTGCCGGTGGCCGTTTCTTGCTGGTTTTGTGTTGAGGACGACCATGAACACACAGTACACATATATAATATCTAGTAATTTACTCTAATATCTATATATATATATATATGTATTATATATCTATTAAATACAAAATATATTAAAAGACAATTAAAGAAAAATATTAAAGTAAAGAAAAATGGAAATGACTTTTATGCCCCTAACTTTAACGGATCAAGTAAAAGGATGTTAAGGCTAGGGACCAAATCCAAAAGGAATTGTAAACCACGGGGACCAAATCCATAATTAATGAAGTTTAGGGACCAAATCCATAAAAACCTCCAAACCACAAGAACCAAATCTGTAATTTACTCTAATTTTTATTTATTCACGATGTTTTTGTTTTGTTATTTTACGTACTTGTAAGCTAGTTTTTGTCAAACATAATTTATTCATTAGCTAGTTTGCCAAACTTAGTCTTTATTGAAAAAACTTTAATACATTATATAATATAGCTAAAGTCAAGCAAATGTTAAAATTAGTGACGCATCACCTATAAATTACTGTCAGATTATAAAAAAGTCAATGTTTGATGACTTCTGTAATAAAACCAATGTTAATAACCCGTTTTCATAATCTTCTTGTCTCACCCCCTCCCTCGTCCACACCTACGACCACCCCCTCTCCCTCCCCTACGTCGATGGCCTCCAACCCTTCATCCCCCACCTACGACATCCCCCACCCCTACACCCTCGTCATAGCCGGTTGTCCTTCCTCAATCTCCACCACCCCAGGAACAATCTCATTCTACTCACCCCCCCGTGAGCCATGACCACCTAAGACAAAAATGAAATAACCAAACCCATTCAGCATCTAAGTCTTCTCATCACCGCCATTTCCCTAGTTCCCATGTCCCATTTACAAGCCTTAAGCTACGAACAAAGAATATCGTGCCCTTATTACTAATCTTGTACCACACCCTTCTGGCATTAATATTGTTTGGTCTATGTGGTTGTTTGAACAAAAGTTTAATGTCGATGATTCAATTGCCCATTACAAAGCTCGTTTGGTCGCTAATGGGAAGAGTCAACAACAAGGAATTACTTGTCATGACATGAAACTTTTAGTCTGGTTGTTAAACCGGCTACAATACTTATTGTGCTTAGTTAAGATATCTCTTGACATTAGCCCATTCATCCTTTAGACGTGAAGAACGCATTTCTTCATGGGATCCCTGATACACGGATTATGTATTTCATTTACAACATTTGTTGTATGGTCTCAAGCAGACACCACGTGGATGGTTTCAATGTTTTACCCACTTGGTCCTTTAGATTAGATTTCAAAGTAGCAAGAAAGACTCATCTCTACTGATCTTTCATTTAGATCAGTCTACAACTTATCTTATTCTATACTAGGATAACATTATTCTCATTGCATCTTCTCCAACCCTATTACAAAAGATTATCTCTCATCTCATTCAAGAATTCTCCATGTCAAATGTGGGCCCTTTAAACTACTTCTTAGGCATTTCTACCACTCGTACCTTCAAGGTAACCCGAGTCGTACGCCTGGAACGCACATTCTCCTTAGGCATTCTCTGTGTCAAAATATGCCACAGATATCTTGGAGCGCGCTCATATGATTAACTGTAACCCAAGTCATACACCTGTTGAAACTATTCCCATGTTGGACGCATCTGGCCCTACGGTTCAAGATCCCACTCTGTTTCACAGCCTCACGGATGCCCTTCAGTACCTCACCTTTACTCGGCTGGACATATCCTTCGCGGTCAAATAAATATGCCTTTACATGCATGATCCTTGAGAGCCTCATCTTCATGATTTAAAACCTATTCTGTGATATATTTGAGGTACTTTGGACCATGGTGTTCAGATTTATCTCTCTCTATCCGACGTACTAGAATGCCATTGGGGGGGGGGGGGGACGACTCGGGTTCTACCTCGTGGTACTATTTTTTTTTTGTCGGTGATAATTTTCTCTCTTGGTCGTCAAAACGACAGTGTTAGAACTCGCTCTAGTGTCGAAGTTGAATATCACGGTGTTGCAATGTTGTAGCCCAAACTTGATTGGCTCACAATTTGCTTCGCTGAAATGCCCACCTTCCAAAGCTATCGTTGTATATTATGACAAAATAAGTGTCGTATACATGTCCTCAAATCCTGTGCAGTATCAGAGGAGTAAGCACACTAAGACCGACATTCACTTTGTTCACGATCAGCTTGCATTGGGCCTTGTTTGTGTGTTACATGTACCATCAAGCTCACAGTTTGCTGATATTTTCACAAAATGATTGCCCAAGTCTCTCTTTAACGAGTTTAAGTTCAGTTTAAGTGTATGGTCATCTCCTCCCGATAAAACTGCGAAGGGATGTTAGTAATATGTATTAGTGCTTCGTATATCCCGTTTGTATTTAACCCATGTTCCTCCTTGTATTCTATTTATTCCGTGAAATATCACTTTCCTTGGCAAGGTTTTGTACCCATTTACAATTTCTACCTAAGCTCAAATTTCAAATTTGTACAGTTTTCACACAACAGGTACAAATGCAGAAAGTACAAACCATGAGGCATGAGGTACAAGTCATTTCTCCTCCAACAAAAGAAATTTTGCGCACACCTTTTACATAGTGGTAAAAACGTGTGAAACTTTGATTTCCCGCCATATAAAAAACTGGTTTCCAAGAAACGAAAGCAAAAATCTTTGGTACCGAAAGGTCCGAGTTAAAAGTATAAGCACAATGTACAACTTCAACAACTGTGACCATCCTTTAAAGACACGTTTGAAGAGCATCTAAACATTCATTGTTGTCAACGTTTTTCCTAAAGAAAATTTCATGTAAATTCATGAAAAAACACCCTCTAGGTGTTAAAACAAAACGAAACAAGTTATGCCTACTAGATCATGCAACTCTATAAGATCTAACGACAAATTGTTGATTTAAAAGTTGAACTTTAACAAAGTTTTGTAACTCTGTGAAGCAGAGGCAGGAGCTGCTACTAGCTATATCCATAACGAAAACTGCACAATTACATACATATACGCAACCACCCCGTTTCTTCTGCAACTGTTGACTTCTTGAACCGGAAATATAAAAGGAAGAGATGGGTAAGTCTTTCACTAACTGCATTTTTTGTATTAAAAACTCAAATCGAACAAACCCAGTAAATATCACTTAGAAATAAGGCCTAGGGGTAAGATGTATAAAAAAAGCCCCTCTTGGGACTCAATAAATGAGATTGGTTTGTCTAGGGGTAGGATGTATACAATCCCTAATGAGACCCAGTGTATTTGGTATGCAGAACAAGATTTAACCAAAAAAAAAAAAAAAAGCACGGCGTCACACATTTGGTGTCGCATTTAACCTAAGACTAAAGATGCATTTTTTTGTCCCCCACAAGTATAGGTGAAACAAAACACAGAATCGGGGAGATGGACAATATTGGTAAATTGCTATGCTACACAAAACACACTCGGTATATGCCACTCAAAAGTAGAATCTAAGGGGCAGCATGTATGCAAGCGTATCCTCTAACCGAAAACACTAGAGTGTAGATCTCAAAAAAGCATGTGATTAATCTAGCGAACATTTAAATATTATGATCTTGATTACAATTACCTTTTTTTGACACATGATCTTGAAAACATATATCGCATATTTCAAAGAGAAGTTAAGAAAATTACCTTGATTGAAAAGAGGCGGGGCATTAGGACGTCAAAAACGCATCGATCACTTGTCGGCATGCTGATAAAACTTGGACAAAGTCGTTTCTAAACTCCCGGAGATTTCTTCTTTGCATTTTGGACAAATGAAACCGGACGAGCTTGCAAGAGTTTCTGCGTCAACAGGCGGACGAGAGAATTCATTAAGACACCACATGCATCTTGTCTTCAAGTCTCTTATCACTTCAGAAGTGTTTTCCGGGTCATTGGATGACTCTGGAACGCTTGATGATCTTTCACCATTCGGGGAACTATTTTTCAAGCGGTGAGCATCACTAAGTATTGGTTCGTTGTGATTCATAACCGTGTCATGAAGTGGGTCCAGTTCCTGCCATCAAACATCAACTCAAAACCAAATCAAAGTAACTAATCAATAAACCCAACATACATAGGTATGGCATGTTACCGTTAAGACCATATTTGGCAACCATAAGCAAGGTTAATTTTTTGGGCTTATTGAAAAATTAAGCCTTGCGTGATAGTAATAAAGTAGCCTTTTGAACACTACTTGATGTCGCGTTTCAATAAGCTTGGGATGTTTTTTTCCAATTATGCCCCTATATATTTTTCCAATTAACATTTCAACATGTCCTTTTAGGTCATGTTTTATTGCCGTCTAGCTTATCGGCTAGCTTTTCAGATAATTTGTCAAATATAGCCTAAAAGATTATCTCAGAATCAACAAGAGAAGCAAAAACCCCAATGGGGCAGCCTACCGGTTAAGGCTTGATGTTGGGGAAAAACCCACCCAAGTTCGAATCCGGGGGTGAGCAACCAGGGGCCACTGAGTATTAATCCCAGGGGAGCATGCTTTAGGTAAAAATTACCAAGGATGTAGTATGGGCAAACCCAGGTGAACCTTATCCAAAAAAAAAAAAAAAAACAAGAGAAGCAAATGTCCGAAGTTACAAGAATCACACAAAAGGAAACATTAAAGTTTAAGAAAGGTAAGAAATCGATATATTTTACTACAAACAGAAAAGTTACGGTTTGATTGGTTACCTCGTTTACGACAACTGCTTTGTGCTCGAGAGAATTCTCGACAACTGGACAAGGAACATTTGTTTGACCGACTACTGGGAGCGGATTAGCTTCTTGAATGCGGAGAACATCGTCCGATATCGAGGGTTTCCCGGTCAAATCCTCCGAATCCAACCTTTGAACATTGGTCCCATGAAACTTCTGTGAATGAGATTCTAATAAACCTATGGATGCAAATGAATCTTTACATATATTACACTCGATGACACTGGATACTGGAACATTTCTCAACTCGCTGGTCTCCAACAAATTGACTTCCTCGGCAGCAAGTGAAGATATTGGAACAATACCAACCTGCAAAACAGAAAAACATCAAAACAAGGTCCAAGAATCAAGATTTGGACTCCAGTTGTAACAAAATCAACTTGATGCTCGTGTGATTTGCTTACCGTTTCAGGACCCGTCGCTTGATGATCGTTCTCTATCGGCATCACGGGCCCTTCATCCGGCGGATTGGCGTCACTTGTCACGAATTCAGATTTCAAGTAGAATGCAACGTCTTTGCATGATTTAAAATGAACGTCCGATGGACTGTTGGCATCAAGAAAGCAACGTTTTTAGCCACAACAACAGAAATATGTATACGATCATTATGTTTGTAGTTTTGTTCGTTAAGATCAACAACGTTATTGAACCCATTATCACAAATACAAGTCTTTTGTAGGTTCATAAGTCGGAGGTATTAACGGAAACAGATACTCATACTCTTAATGTTACGCTCAGGATACATCCCACCACCAGGTCCCACCTTCGGGTAGAATCTATTGAGCTGGTTTGGTTTACCTTGTTATAGGTTCATATCTAATATATACAGCTTTCGTAATTAACATTTTGAAATCTCAAATCAAACTATATCCGTTAAAGAAAGACAATATCAGAATTACCCGTTACAGAGTTATAATAACGTTTACAAGTTAAGCTGTAATCACATATACCATAAAGCACGAACCAGTCTAATTACCTAAGGTAGTAAGTACCGAAAACACAATAAAATCGCTATCAAAACTTGCAACTTTTCCGTCTCATCGATCATGACTAAGGTGAGAACTTAACACTCGGATTCAGTTTCTAATCAAAGAACTAACAAGCAACACACCGTTTCGTGTTCCTTTTTGAGATCAACCTGTCTAAAACATTAAGCTCGAACATGCTTAAACCGTAAATCCAAATTAAAAAAACCTAACGAAAAACATACATTTTCATAAAACTCAACACACATCAAGTCCAAAGCAAGGTAACAAAATCAAGAACCATCTTAAAACTATCTGAAACTACTCAACAAGAATCTACAAAACCAGTAAAAATCTTCAATTTTCTTCTTCATTAATCAAAGATAAGTTAATTCAACATTAACCCAAATTACCCAATTAACCATTTACTAAGGTGTCGATCGATCCATACCTTACGAATCTCCGACAATAGAGCGAGGGCTGGCGAGCACGAGGCCGTAAAGACAGCAAGATCTTCCAATCCGCCGGCAGAGCCTTCACCAAAACCTCCGCCGCCACGTACTTCCGCCGCCTCCGGCTGCTCCCCCACCGCCCTTCTAAACCCCCCAAAAACCCTAGAAACTCATCTTCTCTCACCATCCCATCCGTCATCTCCTTCAATTTAGCATCAAACGCCCCTTCGGCCACACCGGCCACAAAATCCAGATCAATCTCTTCACCATTCACATTAATCACACCTAATTTCACATCAATCTCTTCTTCACCATCCGATTTCAATTTCCTCCTCCTCCTTTTCCTCTTCCTAGGGTTTGAAATCGAACCATTCGCCTCTGCGACCAGTTTCTGGAGGGTGTTTAAGATGAGCCTGTTCTCTGCGACGTCGGTTTCGGAGGCGGAGATGCGACGGCGGCGGCCACGGCGGTGGGAGAATGCGAAGATTCTGGTGGGGGAGGTGGTGGTGGTGGAGATTGGAAAGTGGTGGTGGTCGGAATTAATGGTGGGGATGATGAGGGTTTCGGCGGTGGAAAGGTCGAAAGCGGAAGGGGAGCATCGGGAAAGAGCGTAGAGCTCCGATTGAGACATTTTTTTCATCTCCAATGCCGACTTGCTACCTGATGGTGGATGATTGCTCGTAAGCTTTTCGATCGCCATTTCCGGCTTTGTAGCACGAAATTCCGGCGGTATTACGCCGGAATACGAATATGGTAGTTGAGTGAGAGTGTGAGTGTGAGAGTGGGTGTTGTGTGTGTTTGTGGGTGAGAGAGAGGGGGGAGGGGATGGTGATTGCGATTAGTCTGCCGGAGAAGTTGAGTTGAAAGAGATGAGAATTGCCGGAGATGGAAGAGTTCGCCGGAGGTGTGTTCGCCGGCGGGAATGGGTGTGTGGGGCAGGGAGAGGGTTTTATAAGAGGATGTTTTTTTCCCGCATGATTTACAAGTGTCAGGTCATAATCTTCATGTCATCCCAATTTTTTTGTTCACTTTTTTTAGTATTATAATGATTTTAGTTTTATACGTAGAGGGAGATATAACATATCAATTTAAGAAAACGTGAGAAACAATTTTAATCATTTATCTCGTTAATAAAGGAGGTTTTGATAGGTCCTCCTTTTAAGACCATCCTCAGTAGTTTTGCTTGGTGCCAATGGTACCAGTTGTCACGTCAGCGATCAGTGGCGGAACACGAACATCATAGCCTCGGGGGCTGAAGAATAATATTATAAAAATTCAAAGACCCGAAATATAGAAATATACATTCATTGTTTTTTTAATTTGTTTGTTTGACGATAATCTATTAATAACTTTTATCAAAATAAAAATAGAAATTTTTTACCAAATAGAATACTCTAATAACAAAGAAATTATAAGTATATAAAACTTTCATAGTATTAATTAATATACATATATTAATGGTTTATATACCCTTTTATCATTATATATGATGAATTTCTAACTAATTTAAAGATAGAAACAAAGATCGACTAATAAAACAAAAATCTAGATGTTTATTTCATATTACTATATTAGTTATATAAAACTTAAACCAATTCATAAACTTTTATATAATTTTTAGATATTTGACATTGTTTATATAAAAGTTAAATCAATTTATAAACTTTCATATAATATTATAAAAATTACATGTAATGAATATATATGAGTTGGTAATTATTAATTAAGGGAAAAGGGTATTTGGAAGTAAAAGAAAAAAAAAAGCATTGAATTGATTCGAACTTGGGACGCTTAACAAGGAGGCCACGGATGATAACCACTTCAGCCACAGCAACTTATACAAATTCTCTTTCTATTATATAGAATTTATGCAGTAACTTATACAAATTCTCTTTCTATTATATAGTATTTATTCTTAAAACCGCAGGGGCCATGGCCCCCTTTGGCCCTCACTGTGTTCCGCCCCTGTCAGCGATACATCAATTTTCCACTATCTTACCAACAACTTACCAATTCATCCACAGTGGTATTCACTCTCATACCATTCTAAATAATTAATAAAAAAAAGAAAAAAGAAAGAAAAGAAGAGAGAGATAGAGAGAAAGGAGAGAGAGGGTGAGGTAGGTTAGGTAACCGGTATGGGGTTGTCGTATTTCTTGCTTGTGAGCCGGTACCACTTCATCTACAGTGGTGTTGCCACCGGTACCATAGTCATGCCGTTCCCATCTCGGCCTCCATTGCGGATGGTCTAATAATCTCTACTATCTCATGAATTGCGTTAATCCTCCGCAATTACGTCCACCGTAACCATGAAATGAGTGGCTGAAATTGCTCTTCAAGTTTTTTCTTAAATTGACATGTTTCTCCTTTGAACATTTCTCTATATATGTATATGTTATGTTTTTCTTATATTGATATGATTTTTATTTTATATAATGTTGATAATGGTTTTCTTTTTAATCATTATCATATATGTCAAAAAATTTAAAAGAACAAAAAGTTTGCAATAGCTATTTTATTTTAATGCTATAATATTTTAATTATACTATTAAGATTCGATTAAATACTTACTTTTAAGTCATGAATGTAAGGACAAAGCATCACGTGCTTCATGCGTTTAGTAAAACAAAGCTAACTTGTAAGCTAGCTTTTTTTTATAAGATTCATCTGGGTTTATTCACACTACGTTCTTTGTAATTTTTACTGAGAGCTAAAGCATGCTTTCCTGGAATTAACACTCAGTGACCCCTGGTTGTTCACATTCGGATTCGAACTTGGATGGATTTTTCCCCAACACCAAGCCTTAACCGGTAGGCTGCCTCATTGCGGTTAAGCTAGCTTATTTATTATGTACATGTTTAGATGAACAAAAAGTAGCTTATAAGCTAGCTTTTTTATAAGCTACTTGAAGGTAACGTTTTGGAGTTTTTTTTTTTTCAATTATACCTTTATTGAAATTAACTATTATATCTCAATATATACTTTTAGGTCATTTCATATACCCATAAAACTAGTTTTTGTCAAACGTAATTTGTTTATCAGCTAGCTTATGATTTATGAGCTAGTTTGCCAAACATAGCATTAAAATAATACAAAAATATTCGGTCTAAATAATATTGTTTTATTCCAACTGGATGGAATACGTGGTAACCTCTCAACTATACTCATATTTGCAACGAAAGATTAATTTGTATTTCAACATATTAAGATATATTATAAATATTGATTCCAATATTTTTATAAAAAAAATTATAGTCATGTTCAATTTGAATAGTTGAAACAATTAAGATAATATATTTTTCTCATCAAATACTAAATGTTTTTGAAATTTAGGGGTTGCTATTTGGACTCCCTCACTCACATAAATATAGTGAATCCCACCATTGGGACCCACCTGTACACTCACATCACCCACTCTCATCCCCTTATAAGGGGGTCCAAATAGAATTCACCTTTAGATATTCTAGTTTTACCTTTCCTCTTTTATTTTATTTTAGAGTTTATGATTTATAATGATAATTAATTATTCAATTTGTACACATATTGTCATTGAACGTTTTTTTGTACTCAATATATCATTGAACTCTTTTTACCGTACATATTATACCATTACAACCAGGAAATAGAAGGTAAATCACCATAAACCACCACCACCACCTCCAAACCACCACCACCACCATAGCCACCACCACTTTCAAAACACCACCACCATAGCCACCACCACTTTCAAACCATCACCACCACCACTTTCAAACCATCATCACCACACCTA
Organism: Centaurea solstitialis; assembly: GCA_030169165.1. Taxonomy (NCBI): domain Eukaryota; kingdom Viridiplantae; phylum Streptophyta; class Magnoliopsida; order Asterales; family Asteraceae; genus Centaurea; species Centaurea solstitialis. The sequence continues at coordinate 20,425,696 of CM058047.1, read as the reverse complement.
CCGTCACCGCATCCAAACCACCACCAAAACACCACCACCACAGCCACCACCACCTTCAAACCATCACCACCACCACCCAAGCCACCACAGCCACCACCACCATACCTATCAGCATCATTCTTTCCATCCTACCATCTCTGATTACCATCATCACCTCCGATCACCATCACCGTTACCAGATTTGATGAAATTCAAACCAAATCGAGACCAGATCTGGTGAATTCAAGACCAAACCGAGACTAGACCTGACGAAATCGAGCTCTCTAGTGGTTGTGATGGTTGTGGATGGCGGTCGCCGGCGATGCGGAGAGGTTGTAGGTGACAGTCGTCGTTGATGGGGGTTACGACGTTTACAGGGGTGATGTTTTGGTGGTGATAGTTTGGTGGTGGTAGCTTGGTGATGGGTGTGGTGGTGTGGTGGTGTTGTTTTGGTGGTGGTGGTGGGTGTGGTGGTGATGGTTTGAAGGTGGTTGTGTTTTGAAGCGTTTTGGTGGTGGTGGTATTTTGAAGTGTTTTGGTGGTGGTGGTGACGGCTGTGGTGGTGGTGGTGGCGACGGATGTGGTGGTGGTGGTTTGTTGGTGGTTACCAGTGGTTTACGGTGGTTTAAGGGTTATACCCGGTCATAATGGTATTATATGTACAAAAAAAAGAGTTAAATGATATATTGAGTACAAAAATACATTCAATAATAATATGTGTACAAATTGAATAGTTAATTAGCCTTTAAGTTATAAACCCTTTATTTTATATTTCAACAACCATTTTACCATTGTTATTCAAACAAAAAATAAACTCTAAAATCCAAAATTTTCTATTTTAAAATATTTGTCGGATATAATCTAAAAAGATCTCTAAATTTAATTTCAATTATATTTTCTTATATTATATTTTCTCTCTTTTTTTTTTTAATTTCAATTTTGAAGATTATCTTTTTTCTTTATTTTACAGTCATTTATTTCTAAACCTCTAAAATCCCTAAAATAACATAATTTTTAATGATATCTTAAAAGCAATTGTTAACAAGTATACTATAATAGAAACTTGGTTATTTTTTGGATAATTTTGTGCTCTAATAAATAAGTTATTTTGTATGATAAAATAATATAAACTCTTTAAATCTAGGTAAATCCTTATGTAAGAAAAAATAAATAGTATTTTATTAAATTTATTTAATATTTTAATAATATAGTTAATATTATAACTAATAAATTAGTGTTGCTAGAGTTTATTTAATCCTTTTTAAGATTTTGAATTCAGATACGTTATTAAAAAACATTAAAGCGTGGCAACAAGTAGTTAATATTTTCTTTTCTTTTTCTTCAAATTTAAAGACTTTTCCTTTAATTTCTCTGTCTTATTTTTGTTTATTTTAGATTAGAGTTTAACTTAGTTGTTGGAACAAAATAAATATTTAATGTTTTAAAACAACATAATTAATTTGAAGATTCTCTAACATCGTCTCCAAATACAACTAAAAAACCCACTAAAAACAATAAAAACGGTATCATTCAACACAAAAAAATTTAAACTCCAATGCCATACTAGAAAAATACTAAAAACCATATTTAATGTAATAGTAACAATATAATAACATATAATAAATTAATATTATACTAATTTATTAAATCATAGTAATTATAATAATATTATTAAACAACTAATTATGGTGTGTTTAGATTTTATTGATCAAGGCTTTTGTGGAATTCTGATAGTCGCTTCTTTCAAGGCTTTTGTTCGACACATCGGGCCAAAACGCAAATGGGGTTCCGTCTTTTTAGCAATTTGTTTGATAATTCTTTGGCTTTTGTGCAATTGACGCAACTCTATTCTCTTTGCTACGGAGGACACTGGCTCTAAGCTCAAATCAACGGACCCTTTTCCTTTGGTGCAAAATCTTTCCAAATTGTGGTTTGGTACCAGGAAACCCGGGCTTCAACTAAATTGGGATACTTGGTTTTCCAAACCTTGTGGCTAGTTTTTTCTTTATTGGTCACCTTCGCTTCTGTTTCTTTCCTTGTACTTCCCTGTGCTACCTCCTTGCTAATTGTTTTTAATAAATTTGTTGGCTTGTTAAGGATGATGGCCTAGCCGAAACTCTCCTTCTTGCCTTCCTTTTTTTGCCACTAAAAAAAAGATTTTATTGATCAAGGAGATCTACTAGAGGAAAAAAAATTGTTTTCTATTTATTTTACTGGATTTCTATATTGTTTTAGGATGTAACTAACCATAAAAAATATAAGTATACATGATTCTTGAAAAGCTCATGGATGAGAGAGAAATGATTTTCTAATTTATGCTAACTAATAAACTTGAGTTATTACTATTTTACATACTTTTTTTAGACGTATTGAAATGATAAAATAATAAAATATTTTAATAATACTAGTTGATGTACCCGCGCGTTGCAGCGGGAGATAGAAAATTTTAAGCGTTTGTTGTTTCTCTTTATGAATTAGAATAAAGGTTTATGAAATCGAGATTTTCAAGGCATTATGATGATATGATCAGCTCGCATCTCTACAACTTAGCTCATTTCAAAGAGATGACTGGATCTCTAAAATTCACTTCTTCAACTTTATTCTTAATGCAACTTAAAATATTCTAGTATGTTCATGACATTTTTTCGTTTGGTCTAACACTCCTTAATATTCAAATAATACTTTTCTCGGTAGATCATCCAATGTACTATTGATATTTGTGTATAACCTTAATAACTAATACAATATGAGATAATAATTATATTCAAATATTCAAAACACTTTCTTTTACTTCAGTAACTACTGCGTATTAAAGACTTTGAAATCGAAAAAATAAGCCAACTCGTGACGAAAACTGAAACCATGATTTGCTCGATCGACCATACACTCAAACCAACTATTTACATTCAGTACACTTGGTCATTATAAGATAACATAGATGGTTTTGTAACACCATTTAAATTTTGTTTGTATGTATCAATAAGTACGTACAATTACTTAAGGAACCGTTTAATTAACACTTATTTGGGTAAGTGTTTACCGGTTTCATTTGTCTTATAGTCGTTACCTACTGAGCATGGAAACTACCTAGAATTTTACCAAGTAAGCGTTTTTCGAGCTTAATTTGCTTACAAACAATCAATTTTGATACCGAAAATGTTATATACAATAGGGTAAGTGAGGGTAATGTCTTTGCCGGTAAGCGCTTGCTTACCTATTAAAAGCTTGGTAAACACCTCTTAGATAGATATATTTTTACAAAATAGATCTTAATATAACAAGTTACTTATCATATTCGCTCTCCAAGTTCAGAAAATTTTATGCTAAAAATCCATGTATAGGACAACATAATACCTTTAAATTCCAAGACCTTCATGAACAAATTTGTAACAACCCAAAACCCAAAATATCATAACAAATATAAATACACAATAATCATAAATCCCAGTGATCTAATACGCATAATACTCAGAATTCTCAACTCAAAAGTAAATGGTTAAAGAGTGCATGCGGAACAACCCTCCACAGCTGAGATTCTAATTAGGCCAAAACTCTACTTCAGACCGGCAACGCGACTCTAGACATCTACCTTTTCCTTGCCTCTAGCTGCTCGATCTTTTCCTGAAAAGATTTTAGATTTTGGAAAACGAGGGTTAGACCGTAAGGTCTAGTGAATTCCCTCAAAAACAGTTTACAATACAGTTCCGGCCCGCTGGCCGTAAAATCAGTTATCACAAGGTACCAGGAAAGCATCATGAGTAATAAAGTCACAACACAACAACCGGATGGCCGGATCCCCCGGATTCCCATTTAAGGAGTGACGGACGTAGTCCGTGCCTCGCACCATCCCACAAACAACCTCACGTGGCAGGATCTCCCAGATTCTCATTTAAGGAGTGACGGACGTAGTCCGTGCCTCACACCACTAACTTCCCAGGGATGTACGGTCCCATGGTACATATTACTCACGATGCAATTCCGAAACATTAAAACAGCATGCATATGATGATCATCAGTATAGCATTCACAACCATTTATAATTTCACAAAATCACATTAATATCATTATCAAAACATTTGCAAACCGAATGGATATGTTAAAACAGTAAAAGCAGTCCATTCATTTTCAGGCAAGGGAACTCACCTGAGCTTATCTCGCTGATTACTCTAACTCCTGATATCTGTATAAATTCCTAAGGCATTAGTGATTCGCACTTAGAAAGCCCACAACTAGGATACCCCCTAGGCAGACTTAGCACGGGGGTTCCGCTACCCGGTTAGCGGACGGGGTCAAGGGGAGCCGCCCTTGCGGGGTCTGAGGGGCAGCGCCCCTCGAAAAATTTTATTTCTAAGGGGTTAAACTACTATGGAAAAATCCTTCTCCGAAAATAACCCTAACGACAAAACCTTCCAAAACTCGACTCGGAAAAGCACAAAATCCGATTCGGAAAGACACGCCGTTTTCCGATTCGGAAAACCTACCATTTTCCGATTCGGAAAATGGTAATTTCCGATTCGGAAATCCCGACTCATAATCCGCATACCAAAAGTAACGAGGTCAAAATAACGACTTAACTAGCCAATTTCCCGATTCGGAAAACGTAGGTTTCCAGTCCGGGAAAGGCATGACGAAACGAAACACTTCCGAAAACACCACATATTTTCCGATTCGGAAAACATAAATTCCGATTCGGAAAATATGATTTTCCGATTCGGAAAACATAAATTCCGATTCGGAAAATATGAATTCCGACTCGGAAAACGAGGACAGTTCCAAAAACAGCCTAAAATCGATCAAAATCGATTCTAATCTGATCCAATTGTATCCAAACTAATCCCAAAGCAAATATACGACAATTAACAGTGATCTTACACTATTCGGGCATCGAGATCTTACCTTACGAAGCGAAAATCCCCTACTAAAGCTTGATGATGATACTTCCTTCCAAAACACACACTTCACACACTAACACTTCCAAAAATGGTTTAATTTTAGGGTTTAGGGTTTAAATACCTAGGGTTTTGGGCCAAGCCCATACCTAAAATGGTAAAGGCCCATGCCCTTAGACTTTTCAATAGTCACATAATTAACCCTAAAATTCCTCATATGCTCACAAAAGGTCAATTGACAGTAACTTAACTTATTTAACTCCACCTAGGATCTTGGTTATTACAAAATTTTTAAGAGATGTTTTAATTCTTTCTAAAGTAATTGACGCTACCTCTGCGATCGATGAGCACCAACCAAAAAGATTGTAAATTTGATGAAGATGATTGATGACTTTGTTGGCCTCTATTCTGCCATTTCTTTGACCAACTTCACTATAAAAGGAACGGATCAGAAAGTTTTAAATATGGTGATACCATACCATGTCTTCACCTTTTTATCAAGGTTCAACATCGCTTGATGTCTTATTAGCATAATTCCGCTGTTCAAGGGATTTTAAAAGTTTTTTTGCTCGATTTCTTGGACTATTTTTGGGTTTTTTTTTTGGTGGATTTCATGTTGATTACAAGTTTGCACCTTTTAAATGATACGGTTTTAATGCTCATAAACCTAATTTTTTTTACCTTATAAAGGAACAATATGACACCATGGACACCACTAACATGCTGCTATAAACAACACCAAATCAAAATAAAAATCACCGATTACCAAAATTTATATTGCATAGTTCATGGTAATCCACAATGGCATTCTAGTATATCTATCTATATTATTATTATTATTGTCTCTCAACATGTCCGATATATAGGATAGTTGATACTACAAATATAGCTAAGACTTTATGGATAATTCAAATGACCAATTTCCTTCTTTCTTTGACTCCCAAATATCTTGAATCAAGTTAGTAAGGAAGGGAATTGGGTAAGAATCAAAACTAAAAAAATTAGTGACGATGCATGCCTGAATCCTTGAACCTAAAATTCTTGAAAACATAAAACCAGGATACCTTAACAATCATTCATAATTAAGACCATATGACCAATGTTTATTCAACAATATTTATCATTGAATGCCCACACCTTCTAGATGTCAATAGCAACCTGAAAATCCAAAAGCACAAAGATCATCAATGCAATATCCCATACAAATATTGGGGCCCATCCTCCTGCCACACCAAACATCAATGTAGATGTATAATAAATAATAATGAAAACCATGTTCTCTAACAAGCATCGTAGACTACAAAATCATAACATAACCTATGCAAGTCAAGTGAGGGAAGAACATAAAGACCGCAAACATCTAATATTTACCCAAGGAAGCCTTCAAAATCAATTTCTTTGCTCATATACAAGTAAGATTTTATGGGTAAACATTTTATATTATAGTAAAGATAAAGATATACAAGCCAATTGTCAAAGGCCAATAGTGATATCAGATAGTTTCCCTTAAATGCACTCATGGGCAATCTGAAACCACAACAATGTACAATAAGAACATGAACAAAGCATAGAGATGAGGGGTGCCTGCTCATTGTTGCATAAGTTCTGTAATAGATCTTCTCCTGAGAGTAGAAAAAAAGGATACGGAGAGTAAGAAGCAAACTCTATGAAAAATGCACCTTCTCTACCAAATAGGTGTAGCCTAGCGCCGTCCTTTCCAAAACCTTTATGAAATATGCACCTGCTCTACCAAAGAAGTGTACCCTAACACCATTTTTTTTTTCAAAAAGACAACAAGAAATGCTATGGAGTTCCTTTAGCAATTTATCATTGAATTAATCCCATGCGTGTGTATATATTTACTATACTATGTGAACTACCAAAGACTGAAAAAATTAAGAACAAAAGGCAACATATATTTGACCTTTCTCATACTCTAATGATACATTATAGTGCCATTTAACAATTCTCTGCTCGCTTCTAAATATGGAGATGTCTGGACCATGACCAACGACAAAACCCTACACATATTAAACAAGATAAACCAAAGATGACTCTACCACCACCACAACTATGTGTGAAATGATGGCGCCAATCATCATAAGCAAGGTCAAGGCATCTAGCTTACCAAAAAAGTCTCTACAATCAAACTCATGAGGCGTGTGCATAAAAAGATAGTTTCTTCAACTATAAAACAAGGAAAACCTGGATGCTCAACACAAAAAACTGATTCTAAAATTAAAAAAAGTTGCAACCAAACTCCTTGACATAAACTTAACGATTTTAATACAAAATAAATGTAGAACACTCACCCGATTCACAGCTATGTCAAGTAATTGATCTGCCAACGATTCATACAAGTGCACGACAATTAAAGAAGTCTGATCGTTACAAAAAGAACTTGCATTTAATCATGAATTCATCATAACAAGAAGTTACTAAAAGAAAAGATGAAGTAGATCAAAATACCTTTGTTCTTGCTACCATATTTAGCATCTCTATCACCCCCATCACCAATTTGTATCAATATAGAAGTCATGAAATTTTCAAGAAATTCCAATGTGGCTCTCTTGGCAATTTCAAAACCCTTAACCACAACCTGTGGTGCACCTTGCATCAAGAATAAAAATGAACATACCTTACAGTTGTCATATTGCTCAAGTGATGATAAACTGATAACAATTCTAATAGAAATCAATGACAAAATTTAAATGAAGCAAATGGCGAGGAAGAGTGGCAGATTCTAGGGAGGGGTGTTTTTTAGGGCAGAGGAAAGAGAGCAGAGGGTATATTCCTCAAAGGGGAAACTTCAACAACAAGAAGGCGAGAGACAAGATTTTGAACTCTCACATCAGGTCCTCAGCAGCAGAATCTGATAGGGCTTATCAAGGTGGCCCACCTGAGCCTATGTTGTACCAAGAAGCTTCCTTAATGTTTGAGGAGGGAGTAGAGATGGATGAAACTGATATTACAATAGCCAATAAGTATAGTCGTAGGCTTGACTGGTTTGGGTGGATCTTGAAGGCGAACATTCTGCAATGGATGGTCAGATACTTGAAGAACACACAGAATATGTAGTATATGCCATTCACAGGGTATCAACCTTATTATCTTTGTATAAAGGACCTATAATAGCACTTGAAAATTGAATATAGTCATAATTGTTACAATACAACGGCATGCTAAAGAAACTGAGAAATATGCAGTTAAATTCTTTTGCAAATAAGTTTCAACCATGTTTCCTGCTTGTAGGTCCTGGATCAGTATAAAGAATCTCAAAATGCTTGAGTGAAAGAGAGAAGGTGCTCATGGTAGTCTGCCGAATAGTTTCAACACTCTAGTAGTTTGCCCAATAGTAACACAGTGGGATCAATACTTAGCTTGTAATATTCTTGGGTTTTCAAATGGTGGTTTGCTCTAAATTGTCGTTTATGCTGCTAGATACATGAATTTGATGTATACTTGAGTTTGAATTAAACAAAAAGGGAATGGGATCTAAAATCCCTTCCCTCGCAATAGAACCAGGACCTATATGATGAAGGGATAATAGTTGTGAATTCTAGGCCAACTCCAAATGAGTGACAATATCAAACCACTTGATTGAAAACAAATTATCAAATCCTAAAAATTAATTTATTAAACTTTGATTAATGTTTATTTGCTTAAAGTATAAGTATATAAACAGGGGGACCGGGGGTTACCTTCTCCTTTTCATTTATTCAAATATAGCCTCAAAAGACAACCAGCACCACCAAAATGCAAAGAACATGTACTTTTTGAGTTCTCAACAACCCTTTGGAGCGGAGCAACCCTTCTCGTGACAGCAGCTTCAGTGCTCCCTTGTATTTGTAATTATTTTGTTGGCCAAAAGCAACTGCAATCAAAAACATCTTCACACCTAATTACTTATGTGAAAGCCAACAAATTAACTTACTCCTAAGTCCTACCAGTTAATCCAAAAATATAAGAGGTAACTTCGACTTTTTAGTTTAAAAATATATACTTTTGGGACTATAAACATCAATGGTTTCTTAATTGTAGTAACTTTATGATGTGGTTATCTCCCAAATGTAAAGTACATTTGATAGTTTCTTTATGAAGCCAACATGTGACCTTGAAAGTCAAAGAATAGCTCTTTTTTCATATTGGAGTATGTGTGTAAAATCAAGAAATCTTACCTTGCAATATTAAAATTCAGCTTCGTCTATTAGTAAAATGTTTAGACACGGTCAAAGTCAAATTGCATCCCCTCTACGATTTGCAGATTGTTCTCCACACTAAATTCCCTTTATCCATAGTGATAATATCCTTCCTCCCTACTTTTTGAGTCTAAATGGTTATGGTTTGCATTATTAAAATATCTCCCACAACATCTTCAAAATTAAAAAACAGTCAAGATTTTTAAGGATTCAAAATAAGCTGAGAATAAGAGAAACTATATATACCTTGAGAGCAAAAAACATTTAAACCAGACCAACCTCCAGAATATGTGATGAAAAGTCATGCATAAAAATGGTGAAAAGTCAGCATATATGTGATGAAAAACTGAAACAAATAAATTGTAGAAAGGTTTTTTTATAAAGAAACCATAATAAGTTAATAACTGCATACATCTAAATTAGTTGCTTTGTAGATTACACCAAATAGGGATAGATTTGTCAAGTAGATAATATAAATTGAACATACGAATTCATTTAGAGAAAGAAGAGTGCCATAAAAAATTTCTACAAACCAGAGCAATATCAAAAGAAACGAATTCTCATATATACTAAAAAGCAAACCAAGAAATAGAGGCATATACAAAAGAAATAGAGGAATAAAATATATAAAACCTTTTGCATCCACTGAAACACCACCTTCCACACATTTGAGCAAGTTCTTCATATCGCCCTCCCTTGCAAAGCCATGTATAGCATCCAATTTCCTGAAAAGTAACAATCTTATTTTAGTCATCTATAACATTATATCCATAAACATCATAGGATATGGATATATATCGTTTACACAGTGTTTTTTACAAAACCAATAATTTGTACAAACTGTGCAACACTTGTGAAAATGCAATGTTTACTCAATGTTGTTTCATATATCAAACGTTCCTGACCGTTTATCTCCACTCATAAAACAGTCCTGAACATTTCACACATGAAACAACATTGTATAAACGATGCATTTCACACGTGTTATTTCATATGTGAAACAACACATGAAAAATGGTTTGTATAATTTATTGGGTTTGTAGATGATTATACGTCAGTCTATATATATAACAACAGTTTATGTGACAAATGACAGTCGTAGAGTTTATGTGATCTCACAGAAGTCGAACCATCAGCCCAAGTATAGTTGTGTAATGATTTCAATATATTTCTGCATTGCTTCTTCTGCAGGCATAGCACCCAGTTTATGCCATGCATTCATGCTTCAACGGAAAAATCTCTGGCAAAATCTCCACGCGAAAACCCCTAATTCAACTCAATCGAGAAACAAAAAGACAAACAAAAACGAAATCAGCAAACAATCCAAACACAATGTAGGGTTTCAATAAAATAAAAACAAACACACATCCGTAAACACAAAGAATCCCCAAATTCGAACCGGAATCGGATACGAATCCACCTAAATCAGTAAACCTCACTGGAAATTCGAAACCCTAGAATCCAAAAAAACACAAAAACTTACCAAGAGGAATAATTCAGCCAAGTGAAAACGCTGGATCCGAAACCGTAAACGAATCTCCTGAGAGTTTTTTTTCTTCGGTGAATCGAAGACTTTAGATTGAACCAGATCGATTTTGCAAACCCTAGTAACCAATAAGCTGGAAGACGAATCTGTTTGCCTGAAAATCTTTGTTTTTCTGTGTACCAAAAAACCGATTTAGGCGATAGAGGAAGGTGGATGGTGGTGAGGAGTAGAGAGAAATCAGGGAGATAGACGATGAAGCAGAACGTGGGAAGAGAACTGAAGTAAACGTGGAGACAAACATTTCAATTTTATGCATAAGATTCTTGTACAATAGGCTTAATTGACTTGTACTGTGTAAAAACTGATTGTTGAACAAAAAAACTGACATTTTGAGATATTCTCTTTATAATATAGTATAGATAATTTATCGAAATTTTTGTAATAAAAAAGCCATGAAAGCTAAATGTTCTATTTTAGAATATTTTTATATTGATTTTTTATGTCAGGTAAATTATAGAAATGGTGATGCTATTAATAACTTTCTTGTTTAACATGTTGAACTTTATGATTTTACCTTTATAAATCATTTAAAAAGTTATTATTGTTTATCTTTCAAAAACAAAATATTTTTTTCCCAGAAATAAATATTCTATCAAGTATTACTATTGATTATCTTTCAAAAATAAAATACGGTTATCTTCCAAAAATAAAAACAATTTGTTCAAAACATGCCATAACCCCCGTTTAGTAACAGCACATCGATTGAAAAATGAAAGTTCAGAGCAGTTAACAAAGTTGATAGAGTAAATTACAAATTTGGTTCCTATGGTTATATGAACATTTGGATTAGGTCCCCCTTGCAAGAAATAATTTGGTTAGTATGGTTTCAATTTCATCATGAATTAGGTCCTTCTCCTTATCTCTGTTAACTTAGCTCCGTTAAGTTGAGGATCTATGTCATTTAACATTTTCTTTCAATTTTCTTAAAAATCAATGCTTTTTATTGTACAACTTGTACTGCTTGTTGTACTACTCTTTTGTACAACGATTAACACTATTTCCTCCATTAATTTCGACCTCCATTCCCTCCAACATTTTCCTCTATGGCTTTATGATGCCCTCATTACTATCAACTCTGACCATCACTACAACTATACATAATTGCAAATGATCGATCTCCCCTTGTCCGGCCTTCTTCTTGTTTGGTTAGGTGTAACCAGCCATGTAATGATGAAGAAGGGTTCGATAGTTCCAAAATTTCATCTAGTTTAGGTTGCCATTTTTTGGGAAAGGGTTAGAATTGTTTAAGTTAAAATGTTAATATATATATATATATATATATATAAGGTCGGGTTCAAATGAGAACTTAAATTTGATTACGAACGTTAGAACAGTTGAGACTACGCTACGTGTTCTATTCATCTCATATTCAATCTGAATAATACAAGATTATTCAGAGTAAATATTATGCATTATTCAAGGTGAATAATTGAGTATTCAGACTGAATAATATAACATTCGATTTTGTGAGCTTTAAAAGAGAGAAACAGTAAATGTAAGTAGACTTTTAAATACAAGATTTGGGTGTGGCAGTATGTAAAACATGAAAGGTCAAGGGGTCTAGATGGGAAACAGAAAGCTTAATTGCACATGTTCTCTAATCTGCAAATTTGACCACATAATACATTTTATCTAATTAATTAATTAATTACTTATTTCCTTCATTTCGATAATTAGTTGTACATTATTTAGTTGTCAATTATATTTTCCTACACATAGGAGAGATTTGTAAGAATTCATCAAGTAAGAACATTCCATTCCTGTACATATTTCCTAACAGGTTGTATGCATTACATGCATAAGCCAAAACATTCCATTCAAATAAAATAAGATTTTATATTATACCGACCTATGATTAAGTGTCATAAAATGAGATTTTACATTATAGGACCTGTGATTAAGTGTGAGATTTTACGATGTTTCACTATGAATATGTTGTACATCATCTTGAAGGAAAAGTGAGATTTTACAAATTTTAGATTCCTAAAATTACAGCAATTCTAATTGAATTAAACATCAATGCATAATATTAGAACAACAACATAAAATGTATTCCGAAAGTAATCGCATTAAATATCAATTGAGAGCATTATGTTTACCTTGTCAAGAGTAGTACTAAGATGAAGGAGCAACCGACTTAATTTTAACAAAACAATCAAGATTCCAGTAGCTTCACTGAAAAGGTTTGTAAGCAAATTCATTAGAAATTTTATTTATGGATTAATGTCTTCGTGTTAAACTTTTTTGAAAACAAAAACATAATCATGTTAAGAAATTAATCAGTTATTACAACTTTGATTGCAATTTCAATTTAGAATTAGAACTCCTAACATGAACATACCGAGAATAAGGCAAGAACATTTAACGATCCATACCTGGAGCCAATTACCTTATTAGAAAACAGATCCCTAACGTGAGTGAAACATCTAATAGTAGCGTGGAGATAGAACAAGAGTGTAAACGAGAGTAGAGTCTGAGAGTAGATTCGAAGCGAGGGAGAGACGTCAAATTCCGAATCCTTCGATTGAAAAATTGGGAATTTAGGATTTGACATTGTTTATGTCTAATAATCCAGTCCAGTTAAACATATAGGCCCATTATTTATATAATGATATCTAACCTAGTTATTAATGAGTCTTACTTTAAATATAACATATGGTTAATGAATATTTTTAAAAATTTTTTATTGAAATTAGATACGTAATTAAATTTTATTTGATTACGTGTTTTAATTTATTTTTAAATATTTATTTTATAGGATCGATGTTTATCGAAAAGAGTTCTGTTAGGCTTAGTTTTATAGGACGTTTATTGAAAAGTGTCCTATTAGCTTAGTTTTATACAACGCTTATTGAAGAGTGTCTTTAAGCGTCCTATTATGTTTAGTTTTATGCGACACTTATTGAAAAGTATCCTAAAGTATCTTATTAGGGTTAGTTTTATACGAAGCTTACAGGACAGTTTCAATATATGTCCTATAAAACTAAGTCTAATAGAACATTTTTCAATAAGCATCCTATGGGGCTGTATCCGTTACAAACCATATAGTTTGTACAAACTATACAAACCAATCTCTACTGTACATGTACATGATCAATGGTGTGGATTAATTCAGTTCCTAGATTTTCTCTCAACTACATTTGAAAATCACCTAAAAGTTAGGAGATAAAACAAGATAAGAAAATAAAATCAATGGTTAAGATTAGGTTTGTATAGTTTGTAACAATCTACATGGTTTGCAACGGATACTTCCCCAGCATCCTATAATATAATATTTAGAAAATAAACTAAAACATAAAATCAAATAAAATTTAATTACATGACTCATTTATAAGTGGGTTAGATATCATTATATAAATAATAGACCTATTTATTTACTACACTTGATTATTAGATATAAACAATGGCTCAATCAGTCAATCCTAAATTCCCAATTTTTCAATATATCGATTTGGAGTTTGACGTCTCTCCTTCGCTTCGACTCCACTCTCAATCTCTACGCTCGTTTCCACTCTCAATCTGTCTCAACGCTACAATTCGACGTTTCCCTCACGTTAGGGCTCGATTTTTCTAATCAGGAAATTGGCTCCAGATATGAATTGTTAAATGTTCGTGCCTTAATTATTCCGGTTATGTTTATGTTCGAAGTTCTTATTCTAAATTGAAATTGCAATCAAAGTTGTATTGTTAAGTGATTAGTTTCTTAACATGATTATGTTTTTGTTTTCTAGAAAGTTTAGCACGAAGAAATTAATCCTTGAATACAATATCTAATGAATTTGCTTATATCAGTGAAGCTACTGGAATCAGGACTATTCTGTTAAAATTAAGTTGGTTGTTCCTTCATCTTAGCACTTCTACTCTTGACAAGGTAAACATAATGCTCTCAATTGAAAGTTTGTATTTTAATTTTTCATCTATCCAACAAAGATGGATATACCACGTTGATTTTTGATCTAGATGTTAGATTGAAACACCCATGGTTTCCCACTCCTTAGAGTAGAACGATATCTACTTGTTTTCGATCCTTAGAGTAGAACGATATCTACTTGTTTTCGATCATATGATGAAGCAAAAAAGACAGGGTGGTTGAAATTTCAAAGTTTTAAGCAAGGTATTAAGAGCAGAGACGGAGGTAGTATAGAGCACCCGGTGGCACGTGCTACCGTATTATTTGTCCAGCGAAGGGTTAAAAAGTTTAATTTTATAAAGGTGCAATCGTATTATTTTAGAGGTGCTACCGTATTATTTTAGAAACTTCAAAGAGTGCACCTAAAGCCAAAAAATTCTTTCGAAACCAACCAAAAAACTAAAAAAAATTCTCAAAATTAACAAAAAAAAAACCGAAAAATTATCTCGAATTCAACTAAAAAAATCTAAAACTCTCTCAAAATCAACCAAAAAACCAAAAAATTCTCTAGAGTTGACAAAAAACAATCAAAAAAGTCTATCAAAATAAAAAAAAGAACTTACATAATTCTCTCGAAATCAACAAAAAAATTGAAAAAAAAGAACTCCTGAATCAACACCCAAAAATTGGGGAAATAGTGTCACCGGTTGAAAGTTTATCCGGGATCCATTCGGGCACCCGACTAATCCACGTAACCAGCCCAAAAGGTGGCCCGGAAACTCCACTTGCTGTCGCGCGTTTCGAACCCGGGTAGTCAGGATACCACCCATTGACCCTAGGATGTTACTCTCTAGTTACTTTATCTTTGTTTATGGTAATCTAGGTGCGAATGGTGAAAGGAGCCATGTTTAGTAATTTGGATGTGACACCAAATCCTGGAGGTCTAAATGTCTAATAAACGATAAAGAGGCTCCATATAAAACCAAATCTTGCAATATTTTGCACTTCTCCATACAGCTCGACCAACACGTTAGGCAAATAATTGTAGTCTTGTGGTTTCTGATGGCACTAATTTGGGACAAAGACACAAAGTTTTGCTAATGTCAACTTTGATTATCAATAGAAATATCACCTATGACATACCTCTAACAATTTATATTCATTAGAACGGTGGAATGGTCGATTTTAATGCAAATAGTTGTTATGTTGTTTAAAATAGTTGTTATTACATCAACTTTTTATTTGAATTGAAACTTTTTATGTTTTTACCAATCTATATTTCAACCACAAGTATTACGAACACGAAACAAGTGTAGTACGTGTACCTTGAGCTATAGCTCCACCTCTTCTCCGTCCTCCTCTCCTCCCTCTTCCCCTCCTCCGTCCACTTGAACATGAAACAGAGCAGCTAGCTAGCTATGTTCTTGTTCTTCTGCTACGACTTTGTCTAGAACAAGAGATTCATTCTTTGCTCCGGCATCATCTAGAATAGGAGCTACGAATCTGTACAGATTACGACCAGGTGCTTTTCGTTCTTTGCTCCGGCTTCGTCTGGAACAGGAGGTACGGCTCCGCAAGACGTTGCAGATTGAGTAACACTTCAAAAAGTGGGAGCAAGTTGTGCAGCTTCTAATGATCTACAGAGTTACTCCACATACAGCTCTCTCTCTTGCTCGCCGCTAGTTTTATGTCCCTAGCCGTGGCTATGTACCTGATCCAAGAGACGATGGACCTCATACAAGGAGGTGAGAGATGAATTGGTGGAGGAGATGATCCAACAGGAATTCCAGAAGGAGATCCAACAATTCAACACTCTACCAATTCATCTTTGAGCTCTTTGGATGAGGTCCATTGTCTCCTGGATCAGGTAGCCACGGATAGGAACATAAAACTAACGGCTCGAGAGAGAGTTGTGGAGTAACTCTGTAAATCATTGGAAGTTGCACAAATTCTTCCCCCTTTGTTTGAAGAGTTACTCAATCTCGTACATGCTGTACAAAGCGGTACCTCATGCTCTAGACGAAGTCGGAGCAAAGAATAGAGCGCCCGAACGCAATACGTACGGAGTCGTAGCTTCTATTCTAGACAAAGCCGAAGTAGAGAATGGTACTCCTGTTCTAGATGAAGCCGGAGTAGAGTACGAGAACGGAGCTGCTTTGTTTCAAGTTCAAGCGGACGGAAGAGAGGAGGAAGCGGAGGAGACATCGATGGAGGAGAGGTCGAGCCATAACTCCTCGTTTAGGTACTACACTTGTTTCGTGTTCGTTATACTTGTCGTTTAAATAGTAGTTTTATTACACCAACTTTTGTAAGGCCTTCCATAGCACAACAGGTGAACCCTCAATCTTTCACTACCACATCAGTTTTCCACTTTTTTACCCCCACCAACCTTTCAAATCTCGTACCACAAACCTTTCGTACCCTCTACCTATTATTTTAATCATTTTATATATTAAATAAAGAGAGAGAGAAAGAGAGCTCGAATCATCGGGTTTGAGAACCCTCAGCCCAAGCCACCCTTGAACCCGCTGGAAGTCATAGCACACGCCGGCTTGAGTCCATGAGCCCGCAGCCGAACCCGTTGCCAAAGCCACGAGATAGCCTAACACTTGTTAGTGCTTGTGAATCTTAGGGTCCGTTTGGTTCGCGGAATTGGATGGAATTCGAAGGAATTGGAATGACGAATTCCATTGACCAAATTCCATGGTGTTGTTTGGTTCGCGGAATGAAAGCTAAGGAATCCTTCCAATTCCTTCAAATTCCTTAAATCAAGGAATTTGCCATTCCAAGCCATATCCCATGGAATTCATTGGAATCATCCCTCCCCCCTCTCGTTTTCTCCATCTACGGCTTTCCCATCTCCATCCATCGTTCTCTCATTCCAAATTTTTTCTCGGTGCGGTCCGATCTCGGTTTTTTTATTTATTAAATAATTAAACTATATATATAATTAAATAATCAGATTATATATATAAATCGGTTCGGTATTTGGGAAACCAAGTATATGCGGTTCGATTTTTCCGGTCGAGATGGAAATCAAAACCGAAATCGAATCGTTTTCGGTTCGGTTCAGATCGGTTTTTCCCCGGCTGAGATGGAAACGAAAACCAAAATTGAACCGATTACGGTTTTCGGCTCGACACGGCTCAGCTTTTCCCGGTCGAGATGCAAACCAAAAATAAAATCGAACCGATTTCGGTTTTCGGCTCGGCTCGGTTTTTCTCCGCCGAGATGGAAACCAAAACCGAAATAGAACCGATTTTGGTTTTCGGCTCGGTTCGGTTTTTCCGGTCGAGATGGAAACCATAACCGATATCGAACCGATTTCAGTTTTCGACTCGGTTCGATATCAGTTCGGTGTGGTATAACCTATATCGAACCGATTTCGGTTTTCGACTTGGTGCGTTACGGTTTCGGTTTTCGGTTCAGTTCAATTTTGGTTTTTGCTCACCTTACATTTTTATTCCAATTCCAATTCCATCTAACCAAACACGACCAAAATGTGTGGTCAAATTCCATCAAATTCCAATTCCAATTCCTTCAAAGTCAAATTCCTTGACGAATTCCAATTCCACCAAATTCCATTCCGCGAACCAAACGCTACCTTAAAATCTTGAATTGTTGGATGCAGGTTTCGCGATTGATGAATCTGATTGTTCATAGTTTATACAGTCACAAGGAAATTTCTTCCGGGAGCTTGTGCGGTAAAGACATTTATTCTTACTACAAATTTCGTATGCGATGAAGGTTGAATTATGATGATTTAGTTACAAACCCTCATCTTATTCCAAGCTTAAAATTTTATTTGTATTAACCTCTATGCTTATATATACTTGCAGAGTGTGAATTTGAAGTCGACTTTATAAGCAGGTATGTTATATATATAGGGCTGGATTTTGTATTGTGCATATATACTTTTTATTGCAATGTTAAAAATAGGTTTCATTTGTATATAAGAATCAATATACAAATGCTAGTATGATTTTAAATGGCTGGCGCTGGAAAAGGAGCATTGAAAATGTTTCGTCCACAAACGTCAACTAGCAACCATGGGGCTACGTACCCACCTTACTTGAAAACATCAACCACAGTTTAAGAGGATGCTTTGGAGTTTGGAGTGCTTTTTTGGGTCCAAAAGTCATTTTGGTCTAAAATGCTTAGTGATTTTTTTTTGGAAGGGTGTCCGGGCTAAAGCCCAACTAATCCCCGGCGATTTTGCCATTTTGGGGGTTAAACATGTCCCCAAGCATGTGCAAGGGAAGGCTCAAGCTTGGTTAGGCGCTATAAACCCCCTAGCCATAACCAATCCGCCACAGCACTGCAGACAATGCTTATTGACTTATGGTGGTGAGAAAATGAGCTTTTCAAAAAATGTTTGGATTACTAATTTTGTAGTGGTAAAAACCAATAAGTCATTAAGTTAAAGTATTTGGCTTAATTTATTAGCTTTTTGAGAATCTTTTGTGTCATTTGTCAATAAAAAACTCTTTTACTCGTCAAAAAGTCACTCGCCTGTGACTTTTCGAAATATCATCGTACCACTATGATACCAAGTCACGATGACCCGAGTTCGAAACCTCTGCAAGAAGAAGTAACCTTTTTGATCCTGATTAAAGAAGAAAAAAAAAACGAGAAAAAGATAGAGAAAGGAATAATACCCTCGAAGAACCCCTAGCGACTAAGTAAAACCCCCAAATCTTCGACCAAACTCCAGCCGGCATTCTAAAAATTACACAAAAAAAGCTCTGTTTATATTTACACTGTACCCACACCTAAAAGAGCCTTTGCTTTGGCAGATAGAAAATGCATGTTTCGTGATACAACATTAAAAATGCATTTATGAAAATGGTTAGTTATATAGTGTTTTTAAGGTTTAAGTTCTTAATCTATTTTTTTTTAATAAAAAATTGTATAAATTTCTTATTTTAAATGGTAATGTCATTGAATTAATTTTTTTTTAAATCATTAAACTTTTTTATTTTGAATGATCAAGTCTTCAAATAATTTGTTGTATCAACTTTTAAAAATCGATTACTTATATCATTTTAACCAAAAAATAATAGTGTCTACGGTCGACTTGGAAGAATTTGAAATAAAATTATAACTACGTTAAGTTAAACTAAAAGAATGTAAGTAACAAATTTTTAAAAATTCAATGATCTATTTAATTAAAGATGCAACCGCTTGCAAATTATTAATTAATGAAATCCATACACGTTTTTGTGTTTTTAGCGTTATTTGGTCTTTCTATCTTGCGTGGTTCACATATTTCACTACCTCAAAAATTTTAGATGTCTGTCTTTTTATTTAACTTTTGAGTGACTAGAAACGTACCCGCGCGCGTTGCAGCGCGAAGTATGTATCAATTATCCGATTTTTATATACATCATTGTAAACATCAATTTAATCATATGTGTTCAATTAGTTAACCTTCTAATGGTTTATTGAATAGTCAATCTCGAAAATTGAAATAAAATTATTATCTTTATATAATAGAATATATAATATAATTGCATAAAAAATATTCAATATTGGGCTCATTTCGAAGGTATTGACGAGACGATTATAATGGTATAATTTGTAAAAAAAAGAAACGTAATTTTAATATATTTTAGTTCATAATATATGATTATTTAGATTATATGATAAGGGTTTAAAATAGAAAATAAAAAAGTAAAGAACTAAAATAAGATTTAATAACTAACTATGGGGGTACAAAATTTAAATGTGTAAAATGAATTGTTGAACAAAAATAACCATCAAATATTGAGTTATTTCTTTTTATAAGTAGTATAGATAATAGATGATGGTGAAATTAAAGAAATTGTTGACCCGAATATTGGAGGCAATTATATTGAAAGATAAAAAAAACAAAAAATACGAAAATAAGTAACATAATTAATTATTCAATTAAGTAAAACCTAAATTGGCTATAAGTAACATAATTAACATAATTGTTATATAAGATATTTTCTTGTGCAAATGATGGCCAACTCAGTTGGTCTGATGCATAGGTTATAGTTCACATAATGTGAAGGTCACGAGTTCGACTCCTGCTAGAGTCCATTGTGGGAGTTTTTTCTTGAACGGGTGCTGGGTTCGAATCCCAGTTGATGCCTTGAAGCCCTTTAAATGGAAACTGGATGGCTACGCTGAAGGTGGTTATTCTCCTTGGAGAGGTTTTGAACTCGGGTCATCGTGACTTGGTGCCATGGTGGCACGGTGATACTCTGTTTGATAACCCTCGTTTTTCTCATGTTATTTTCACTTTTTAACACCCTTTTTCTCATCTAACCCTTCTCAAATCATCCATTTGAAGCCTGAATACTTTCTTTGGTCTCATTCACCCACTGAGATAGGAAATAGCTAAAAAGTCAAGTTTTAAGGCATTTTTGACTTGGTGGGATGTCACCACAGTGAAGTTTTGTATGTGCAGGTTCTAGAAGGGAATTTCGGATTTATTTAATGCAGAAGATCAAATCAGCAGAGAAAGGCATGGGGGACAAGAAAAGGTCAACTTCTATAAAGAGGAGGAACTAGGTGATGGCTAAAAATGATAAAATATGCAAAAAGCAAAAGGTGAAGTAACCCTTGGTTATTAACCTTGCTTTTTGGCATTATAAAAGGAAGCCATGGCCATCTTCAAAGAACACACAATTCTTCACCATCCTCTACACTTTCACTCCAGATTTCTCAAGACACTTCTATCTAGTTTAGTTTAGTTTGTAATTTTAATTCCAGCATTTTAATTTCTGCATTTTAAGTTTCTGTTCTGTAGCCACTGTGGCAGTCTGCTTCACACTCAGTCTGTCGTTTTAAGTTTAATGCAGTTTGTTTTCAACTTAAACTTCATCTTATTTTTCTGTATGGGCAGTAGCTAAACCCCATCCTTGGGTGTGGGTGCGAGCAAAGCCCGAGAGGCCTAAAAACGACATTTTGGGTGTTTTTATCCTTTAATATTTTCTCGTTTGGTCATTCTAAGTCGGGACGTTATCTCAACGCGGACAAGCTGATCACTTGTAAGTGTTCATGTTAGACCTAAGACCTCGAGAGGGGCGGGTTCGAAACACGGCTTGAGTGATGCAAAAAGAGTTTGAGAAAACCTTTAATAATCACGGAGAGATTCGGGTTGTTGCATAATTGAACCAAGGCAAAAAGTGTCCTCAAGCGGGTGTCACGAAGAGATTCGGGCATCTTCTTTTGTTGGACCGAGCTAGGATCTATAAGGTCCACTTGGTAAAGTTAACAAATTGGGAAATATTAATTGTAAAAACTTTGTGATAAAACTAGTTTGTAAACCTTTATAATGGAGCTTCGAGAGGAGAAAATTGTTTAGGAGTTATTTACGAACCGGTCACGTTAACCAAATTTTGTCAAACGGTCTCTTGGGCAAAAGCTTGCACCCGTACCCATCTTTTTCTCATTGTTAAATACATCTTTTATTTACCTGTCATTTATATATCTGTCATTTCATATCTGTCATTTTATTTACTTGTCTTTATATATCTGTCATTTAAATATCTGTCATTTAATTTTCTGTTATTTAATTATCCTGTTAATTCACCGAACAAATCAAATCAACCTTTATAAAACTTTGCACCGGACTAAAGGACAATTTCTCTAAATCTCGATACCGCCGATCCCTGTGGAACGATACGTGGGCTTACCACATTATTACTTGAAGTAGCGAACGCACGTCTGGTTTATACTTGGACCAGATCTGTGGTGCTTAGGCATTTATTACGCGAAACAACACTGTTGCACCAACATGTCGTTCAAAAAAAAAAAGATATTTCCTTATTGTGTATGTTTAAGGTGTTGTTTACCAAACACTTATGCGTTAAGAACTTATAGGTAAGATTCAACAATATTATGTTCTTAAAGGGTAAAATTTTAGTTCACCAAAGCAGCACCGTATGCAACAATTTATCTAGTAAACTCTAAGTATGGTAAGAGTCATGGCCATCACTTAATCGGGTAAAATTCTTGGTCTTTGTCTCACTCGTACTCTTACTGGTTAGATTCTTGGTCCTTACTATACCATACTTACTATATCGGTTAAGTATGGTAAGGGTTTGATAAACAACCCCTAAGTTTTATTGTGAAAAAACAAAAAGTTAAATCCTAATTTTTTTAAACGACAAATAACTCACGCACACGTCTAGACACAAAGACAAAGTCGACGAGGTATTCAGAATCCATACAGACACCCGACTAATCATCGGCGACCATGGACGGACCCGAAAGCTGATCCATGGTCAGGGTATCATCACATGCTTACCCATGAATCGAACTCGGGTAGACAAGAATGCCATCTACTATCCCTCCCAAGAATGTTACCGATCACCAGGTTACTAATGCTTTAATACTAATTTAGTTTAATGTAATTGGCGAGATATTTAGTTTTGAACTAGAAAGGATTGATGCGTTAAATTATAGGTAGGTCTAACATAAATATTTTGCTTCCTGGTGCGAGCACACAAGATTTATTTTACTGTTAAGATTTCAACATATTAAAAGTTTAAAAATGGTACCATATGCAACAATTTATTCGTCAATCGCTTACCGAATAAGAGTCGCTACTAACTTATCGGGTAAAGTTTACAATTACTTTCTGTTTCAAATCGAGGCCTCCTCGCATTCTTCACGGGAGAAGGATCACCATAGGAAACAAAAACATGCGGGCAGCGTATAACTCTCTTCTTTTTTAAGCTAGGATCGCCACATTCGCTGATTCGCGTATATGGTTAGGTTAGTACTTGCAAATAGAATCTTGTTTTACGTTCATATCTCGAGCATTGCTTCTTAAATTGTGTTGATGTGTTAAAAAAATTCGATGTTTTTAGTTTGTTTTAGGCATGTAGATATTCTTTCTGTAACAACTACATATTTCCGGTTTCCAAAATGTTTTAGGTATGTTTGATTATAGAAAATTTCGTTTCTTTTAAAGAACGTTTTTAAAAAATGAAGTTGAAGTTTCATTTCTAGTTTCCTATGAGAATTTTAGGGAATGCAATTGGTTGAAATGGTGGAGTTTTCATTTTCCATTTTAGAAAATCAGAAGCGGGTTTTGAATTTTTTGGAAAATTGTTAAAATCAGTTTTTTAATTTACAAAAAAAAGTTAGAAAACAAAAAACTTTCATTTTATTGAATAACTTTTGAAAACTGAAATAGCCAAATGTATTTTTTAAGTTTTCATTTTTCTTGAAAATTTTTCCATAACCAGATGTAACCTTGTTATTTGGTGAAAAATATAACTATTAACACATTAGCCAAAGTTTTTATTTCAGGTATATTTTTAACTCAGGTTTGTTCCATCTTTTAACCGCCGGCATGAAGTTCTTGACTGCAAAAATATTTAAATGAAAGAAAGGGTGCATGGGTTTATTTGATTTAATGAAAGATATTATATATTTGGAAAAATAAGTTAAAAGTAACATATCACTATCTTGGTAAGATCCATCCTTTTCTAGAAGAATGTATATTCATTAAATAAACGTGTCAATTAGCTAAACAAAAAGACAATGGAAAGTTCTAACCATACAAAATCGAATTTTATAAAAACACCAATATCGTATGATTTTGCAAGTGACAAAAATCCAAAACAGTCGATTCTAGTGTGTTCTTTTGAGTTATTTACATTGTTGGTTCTAGTAAGTTATATGAAAAAATAGTAAGCATCACAAATCAAATCTCAAGGTCAAGGACCATGAAATAAATACACTATACGAAAGTAATGCAACCGAAATGGAATTAAGAATATCAATCAACCGAAATCATTAATTGGGAAATTAAGGCATCGGGACTACAGAATCGTTTATTGAGTAGGATATTAGAGATCAAGATTAGTATCCGGACGATGATCAAAGCACCGAATAAATGCAACATTCAAATACTGAAACAAAGATAATTAATGAAATTGAACTCATGTCTTGTGAACTGAATTAAAACACTATACAACCAGTAAATCTCATTGTCCGATGAGTGGTGAACTAAATCAGAGGTAGTTATTGAGTTTAGACGTAATCTTTCTTCTTCTTGAGATAAAGTTAAGGTGTAGAAGTAAAAACCGATCAGAAGTCTCCGAGGAAGGAATGCTTTTTATTTATTTTTATCAAGTTTGTTTAGATTTTCATATTTAGATCGACGTCTTATTTAATTCTAATAGTAAATTAATAAGTTTCAATACTTAGATATTTCAAATAAATTCTTAGAATGCTGGAAATATTACAGTGTTTCATAAATAAGTAAATTGGTATTTTAGTGACACCTTAAGTAATTGTTGAAGCTAGAATAACATAATACCTTTCGTGGTGTTAAATTGAGATATTGGCCATTTTTGTAGAAAATGGTGTTTAAGATAATTCAAAAAATACCATGTACTATCTGATTTTGTATTTAACATGTTAGTTTAGCATTTTTTTGATGTATAATGAGCTTAAATGTTTGGCTTATTGTTTAGCCTGAATGTTGTAACACTTGTATTAGGCATTATTGGATTAAGCTTATGTGTATTTGGTTATTCAAGTGTCACTACAAGTTAATTAAACTATGAGCAAGATTCTAATTCTTTGGACTTCATGTAAATTTCATTAACCCTTTTTTACATTGATTAGATGCTATTTTGCATTGCGAAATACATGCAAGCACATAGGTATCTGAATTGCGTATTGACAATGCATGAATAAGTTCTTTTATAAATTATTATATGTTTGGGTATCTTTGACTCGTAGAGTCGGAAGTAGGAGTCATAAAAAAGTGATGGCCCACATGTTATTGATGTAAAATCACACATGTAAGTCGGCCATGTTGTGATGTAGGAGCAATCAAGTAGGGCAGACAAGATAGTAAGAAAAGTCAGTAGACTTGTCGAGTTGATAAACTTAAAATAGTAAGAGCAATTGTGGGTTTGTCGTGCATGTGATAAGTACTATGTCAAATCGACAAAAGTGTTTGTGACTATGAAAGCTATGTTTGTTATCTGTAAACTATATTTCATATAGTATGCTTTGAGCTATGTTTTATAATCAACAGTATCAACATCTTAAAACAATAAAGTTTATTATGCCTTTTTAAGTCAATTATCTTTTGTTTAAGAATAATGCAATTACAAGGGAAAGCTTCAGGATTTATGCTTCGTTCAATCATGCAGTTTTGGAATTTGATTGCGTTTGTGATTTAATTAAATTAATATATTTTAAATATTTGCCATTAGATTTATATACAATTCTTAAAAAGCTATGTAATATGTTATTCTTGCAATTTAAGTTTAGATGATCTTGCTTGGATTGATATTTCTATTAGTGAACTTCTTTTAGAAACAACATGGGTAGTAAAACTTCTACTCTTTTATTTCAGACATGTTTTGCCGATTATATATTTTTAATAGATGTTGAAACAATGAAATTAAAGTGAATTTAATTACCACTTTTAACAAAAATCATAGCACTCTTGATAATTGAATTGTATGCCCTGGGATAACGATCAAACGGGGTAATACCAACACTCAATGAAATAATTCATTTCAGAGCAAAAATCCCAAATCCCGAATCTCTTTTGCTACTCTCTTCAAACATATTAGGGTTATTCCTCTAATATTTGTGTTCTTTGAGTTCATTGTTGTTCAACGTTCTTCTCGATTTCTTTCATAGTGGGTTATAATGACGTGCATATAATAGGTTGAGTTAAGGAACAATGAAGTTATGACATTATTTGATTTTTCATTTGCTGTAGATATCATATTTGAAGCAGACATACTTTTTAAAAGGGTTTATAGTAAAAATATCAAATACCTATCCCGACTACGTGGTTGCATAACAAAGTTTGGGAAGAGAAATGCAATGAACATTGAATCCGTATAATGAACCAAAGACATGAATCTAACATATCCAATTCAAAATCATACAACATATCCCAACCAGATGTTGTTAAGTAGAATGTTAAAATAACCAATAGGTAAGAAATGAATCTAACAAAAATATTGGAAATGATTGTCAAAACTAAGATGTAAAACAAAACAACTGTTTAAGCAAAACAAAGTAACAACCGGAGTTATGAAACATTCCAAAGTAACAACCGGAGTATAATATAGTCAAACATACCGTAAATAGGTTAGAATGATGCTTTTGAAGATACGAATACGATTGACCCAAAAAAGGAAACTAAAAACAAAGGATTGTTTCCAAGACCAATGAGGGCTGAATAATATATTTTCTAATGGTAGGGTGTTCGTCGGTTGGTATATGTTTGAACATACCCAAACTGATATATTAATCAGTGAATTTGTTCAATTCTGTCTACGAGGTATTAATATTTGTCATTTAGATTAGATAACCCTATATTTTGAATCATATAAATCCAACATAGCTTATAATTTGATGGTAATTGGATTGAATTGATTATGTTATATCAAATTTGATATTATTATCCAACAACCAATTCATACGATTTATATATTCAAGTTTTGTATCCAATCTAATCAAATTACAATCAGTTCAATCACTTGTATTTGATCATATGATTGTCTACACATTTTATGAAATGACATATAAAATCATAAATTATTAACTTACAATAAGTATATAACATACTTAAAATTTATGATTTTATATGGCATTCCATAAAATGTAATTTAACAATTTATGACATACTTAAAATTTTATATGATTTTATATGTCATTACACATAGTTAAAAGAAAACTTAATTAAACAAAATGGAGTAGATTCAAAATTGTCTTAAATTGTAAATTCTTTTAAATCGCATATATGGTAATTATAACTATTATCTCTAAAATTTAATTATACTAAAAATTTAACGTGTAACACGTTTTATAAGTTTTATGTTTTGAAGTCCTTATCTTACCTTTTATATCTAACTATATTTTACACTAAAATAATTGTTCTTTAAAATATATAATTTTATCTCGCATATATTCTAGAATATTGTTTTAAAATAACGTATCGTAAATGAATTAACCTAAAATAGAAAAAATAAAAAATAAAAATGTTTTTCAAACATTTATACATATATGGAAATTTGGACGGATGGATGCAAAATCGACGGTCGAAAGTTGCTGAAGTCCACGGTAAGTGAGGTGGGGAGAAAAGCAGAGGAACACAAAACTCTTATCTGGCAACACCACCACTTAAACTCATATACCCTTCTTTGTAACCCCCTTTTTTTCCCTCTCTCTAGAATCCTCATCTCTCTACCACCACCAACCAACTGAACACATTTCTCCCACCCTCCGCCACAAACCACCGCAACTCCGCCGTAACTCCGCCGTGCGAAGCTTCAGGAAGCTCCAGTTCGACGCTCCAGAGTGCTCCGTGCCTTCAATATCAGGTTTTGTTGTTGAATTTCAATCATTTTACGTTAATCGGACGTTACTGTTTACTCTAATTCGTCATCACTGTTTTCGTATTCGTTTTTGAATCAATTTGTGTGTTTTAGGTTAGTTGTTAGTGGAGGAAGTAGCTTGACTTCGTTGAGGTAGGGTTTTGATAAGAGGAATTGGTTAGAATGTGAATTTTTCTAATTTTTGTGAGCAAATCGGTTCAAACTATACTGATTATCGTTCGGATTTATGACCTAATGAGGAAGATCGATTTTGTTTAATTGAATGTATATATATAGTAGGTATATCATGTATATGCTTGTTCATTTGTTGAAAAGACGACTTAGTTTTTTTTTTTTGAAAGGTGTATTAGAAGATGGATGTATGAATTGTTATTTGTTAGTGGCAGGTTTAACCTAATTTCGTGATGGTAGCTGAGTTTTTTGCACGTTTGCAAGCTCGGAACTGTTTGTTTATAGGCAGCGTTGTGAAAATTTTGGTTCTTTTTGTTTGTTTGTTTGCAGAGAGTATATCTAATGGCAATCGTGCCTGGTGGGAGTACATGGGTGGCTCGATGGGGAGTTCAACCTCAATTAGCGTCCAAAGCGTCTTTAACAAGCAAGTCGTTTATGCATTTGCCTCTGTGAGTGATGTTATTGCCTTTAAAAGTTAATGTGTGTGTTAATAAATGAATCCTTTTACATTGACCATCCTATGTTTTGTTGTTGAATTACTGCACTTGTTGCTGTAATTAACTAATTATACACGGAATCATGTTTTCCTTACTTTTAATCATGTTTAGCTGGGGTAGTATTTCTTTAAGAATGATTCACGTACGTTAGGTATCTCCACATGTGTGCCTCAACAAGGCTAAACAAATTATTCACATTTTTACCTTTCATGTTGCTTTTAATTTGTAAACTAGGAAACTTCAAATAGCATGTGGGTGGATCTAGTTTCATCATAGGCTAGTAGGCAGCCAAATTAGTAGAGATTATAGATACGATACTCATTGGTGTCTATGCAGGCATAGATTTAGAAAATTTCTTATCACATCAAATCTTCCCCACTATTAGATATACTTGGAAGCTCATGTATCATTCCTGGTTAGCGGTTTTATTTGGTGCACATGTGTGAGAGACTGAGTAGGACAATATTAGTAACATGCTTTGCTGGTTCATCATGTTGTACCTCTATGAAATGCTTTTGGTACAGATACACATACAGTTATGCATTACGTGTATATTATATGTAGCGAGAGGGTGTATGTCAATACGTCTTGGATGTAGCTTACTAGAAATAACACTTTATCAGGAATATTTTCATTACTGAATTGATTGCTTTTTCATGGTCATGGAAATAATTTGCAACGTGTAGATGTGTCTTACTTAATATGGTGTTCATGTGATAGTGAGAAAGCTGTGATCATCTATGCATTCAAATGCCATTCGATAAAATAGCAATCATTTTAGGATAGATCTTATGTGTTGTTGAAAAAAATCTTATGGTGGCCTTGGGAGTTGGTTCATTGCTGTTTACTCAAGCAAAAACTGTAGGGACAAGTAGAACAGATGGACCTCTGAACCCTACCTTTTGCTTGTGCCCTTCAAGTTCTCCATGTGTTTTTTGTTCACTGATTGCACCCCCCATATCTTACTTTCCAGGCTTCCTGCAGAAACAACGTGATAGTTTTCTTCTTTCTAATATATGTTTATTTATTTTTTGAATGTCTATATTTTTTCTCTCTCTCTCTCTCTCTCTCTCTCTCTCTTTCTCTCTCTCTCTCTCTCTCTTTCTTTCTCTCTCTCTCTCTCTCTCTCACACACACACACACACACACACATGCACATACACGTTAATTCCTGTAACACAGATATTTTTGGTCAACACCTTACCATGCCTCTTTGCTACTGTACCCACATTTCTTTATTCTGACAACAATTTCCCTACTAAGGCCATCCACTGTCGACCCACTGCAACCCAATTGTTTAAACTGCCACATCAGCGCCACATCAGCTTTCCACTATTTTACCCAAAACAATCCAAAAACTACCCAATTCATCCACTGTCGACCCACTCCATCAAAAAACCAAAAAAGAAATTAAATAAGAGAGAGAAAGAAGAGAGAGATAGAGAGAAAGAAGAGAGAGAGGGGGGGAGGATCGTCGGCTTCCACGAACCGAAGCCCTCCTACCCGAAGTCATGCCGCGGCGGTGTTCATCATTGAACCCGTCGGCTTGGACGAGCCCGATGGCAAGCCGAAGGCAACCCGCCTTCCACAGTGCTTGGCCTAAAGGTCTCATTGTGGTATTTTTTGGACAAATATTATTAATTATTTACTTCCTTCTTTTACTTGTCTGTCTCTCACCAGAAATCTGATTAAAAAAATGGCACTTCATGCAAGTGTTGAATTAGATCAATCTGGTTACTCAAATCAACCATGATAACCCGGATGGAACCCCTAAACTATATAAGGCTTCTGAATTTCCGTGTGGACTCCTCTGTAGACCATGAATGCTTTTACACATGTTTGTATGCTAGGTTCACTTTGTGTTCAGATAGTGAGATGTGAAATGCATGAGCCTATAAAATTTACTCACTTATAGTTGCATAAAGTTGGTTTAAACTGGCGAAGTCACTCATACCGTCAAGGCCTTTATCCATGACCTGCAAGATGCGTAGGTATTGTTTGTTACATTGCTGGAAATCAGGGGATGCACGGGTCTGATTATTTTGGTTGGAGTTATACTTGCATAACTGTATTGTAACATGGAATTGTTTGTTGAAGATTTCTTTAGCGATCCATATTCATTTTAAAGATGCCTGATTATTTTTTGTTCCTAAAGCCACTTATTCGTCATATCAACTTATCTGTTCATTCACCATAGAGAGAGATATATGAGTAACGTAAGATGATTCCTGTACCACTTCCCCAGCTGAACACCACCTTCTGCTCCATGCACCTGTATAGAAATGATTCCTGTATTAAAGTAAGATGTCCAGTGCCAGCATAATAAGAATTTGTATGCTGCAACATTGATCATTTTTGCTTTCTAGACCACATATCATATTGTATAAGAGAGCGACTTAAGTATGAATGTGATAAGTTATGGAACTTCATTGTTTTTTTTGCAACAAAATTGGGTTATCTGAAAGTGACATCTTCTTGGTATCTAAATCTAATATGTCTCTTTAATTTTTCAGTGTTCCAAATAACACAAGAGAGTTGGCATCACCATGTTCTGCTTTCTGTTCACAAGGTTCTCTGCATGCACTATACAATATGGGGTCACTCAGTAAGTCTCATCACAGAAGAGGTGGCCGCCTCATTGTTAGAGCTGAAAGTGTAAGTTTGCTGTTAGATCATCTTCTTCGATGAAATGCCATCAAGTTTAATAATTTATATGTTACCCTTTTGTTTTATTCATATGTTGATTAGCTTAGTGCATCTATCTTGTACACAGGATTTTTATTCAGTACTTGGCGTGTCAAAGAATTCTAGCAAAGCAGAAATAAAAAGTGGTTAGTAAATTTCTCTGCCCATGATACAATTGCCTGTTTATTATTGACTGTTAATCCATGTTCTGTGTTAAGCTCTTTCACTGTTTCGCATTTTTTACTTTTGCAAATGTCATTATCCTGTACTGCCTTTCTTCTTCTTTTCACTTTTGGACGCACAGACTGATTGCTCACTTGATTCTCACATCCCAAATTCTTTTGATAAGATTATAGACAGGTTTAGTATATTTATCCTTACTTCTCTGTTTATTGTCAAGCAAAGACATCATGACTTTCCTAGGGGAAGTTGCAAACTTTGAGTTTATGATCTTATTTTCAGTAAAGTTCTAATATAAAACAGAGCCACATTTGGAAATCAATTTAACATGTCTCATCACAGGAGCTAATCCACCAAGTTTGAAAATCTGCTTCAAGTCCTTTTTGTTGGCTCATAAGATACAGTGGTTGAAGGTCTAGGGTATTCTTAGATATGGGTGTCTGAATTCTTCTTGCTGGTAGCTGTAATGGTATTGTTGGAGTCTTTGTAATGTGATATTTCATGTTATTGGCAATTAGTATTATCTCCCTTCAAGGCATGATATACCTGGTGGAGGGTTTGTGTTAATGTTTGTGATTGTATTTAAACCGAAATCATAATCTTAAGTTCTAATTTCTTGAGAGACTATTAGTTAAGCATGGTTGATAGAGATTCATTTCACTCCATCTCCCCAAATGTACTATACTAGTATTTGACAGTTGTTGTTTTACCCTATTTGATGGATATAATTCTCCCTGGTTACAGAGCCTCACAGCTTTGTGCCTTTGGTTTGGTGTATGCTTTCTTGTGAAACATGTTTTTTTTGTGTTTTGATATGCTTGCTTGCAGAAAACTTCTTGTGGTTACTTCTATATCAGTCTCCAAATATGACTGTTTGTCCTAAGAAAATGGTGTTCTTTTGGAGGAAAAGTCTAAATTTTGTGATTTTATTTTCAGCATATAGGAAGCTTGCAAGGAGTTACCATCCTGATGTGAACAAGTAAGTTCAATGATATGAATTGAGACAATTGGTTGTTTTCTATTGCAAAATTGTTACCACCGATTACAACGACACGGCTTTCGAGAGGCCGGTTCTCTCCCAAG
This sequence comes from Centaurea solstitialis, assembly GCA_030169165.1. NCBI lineage: Eukaryota > Viridiplantae > Streptophyta > Magnoliopsida > Asterales > Asteraceae > Centaurea > Centaurea solstitialis. The sequence goes on along the minus strand of CM058047.1, from coordinate 20,393,256 downwards.
AGCTCACGCTCCGCATGAATCACAAAACAGAATAATCCCTCACCGACTCTTCCTGCCCAGATATATCCTTATTAAGAGAAGTTACCAAACCACCCTCCAATAATTAATTAATTAAAGAATGCCCCCTATACTTCTACTTTCCCCTCCTTGTATAAGTGAAGCGAATCGGTGGCTTATCAATACCCCCTTTCAAGACTTTCACCTTGTCCTCAAGGTGATCATTGGGAAACTGTTGAGTTAGGGCTGTGAGGTTCTCCCAAGTCGATTCAAATTCAGATGTCCCTTTCCATTTGACCAACACGTCTAGATCACCCGGGTCATGTTTGCTTCCCTTACGTACATCCAACAACGCTTCTGGTTCCACTTGAAACACCAAGTCTTCGGTGAGCTGAGTTGGAATGTCCCGTGAAGTTAGGCTATTCCCTACAGCTCTTCTCAATTGAGAGACATGGAATACGGAATGTATACGCGCCTCCTTCGGTAGTTGGAGACGATATGCTACTTCACCGATTTTCTCTAAGATAATGTATGGCCCGTAAAATCGCGCTAACAACTTTGGATGGGTTCCCTTCACAAGTGACTTCTGCCGGTATGGTCTGATCTTTAGAAACACCCAATCCCCGACGTCGAAATGCACCTCTGTCCGCTTTAAGTCGGCTTGTTGCTTCATCCGAAATTGCGCCTTAAGCAAGTGCATACGGGTCTCATCCCATATCTCATCACGCGTTTCCAACTCGGTTTCAACAGCATGAACCACCGCTGTTTCTCTCCGGTATCTTACTAACGGCGGGGGATCTCGTCCATATAAAACCCGAAAGGGAGAGCCTTTGATGGCAGAATGGTACGCCGTGTTATACGACAGTTCAGCCCACGCCAACCATTGACTCCATTGCCGTGGTCTGTCGGAGACCCAACATCTCAAGTACTGCTCCAGTCCCCGGTTGACTACCTCGGTCTGCCCATCCGTTTGGGGATGGTACGCCGAACTGAACTTCAACGTGGTTCCTTGAAGCTTAAATAATTCCTTCCAGAACAGACTTTGAAACACCTTGTCTCTATCGGAGACGATGGTGGCTGGAATTCCATGTAGGCGCACGATTTCTTTTACAAAAGTTGCAGCTACTGTTTGTGCGTTAAACGGGTGTTTAAGGGGTACGAAGTGTGCGTATTTGCTCATTCTGTCGACCACTACCATAATGGTGTTCCAGCCACTAGACTTAGGCAGCCCCTCGATAAAGTCCATCGTGACGTCGCTCCAGACTGTATTTGGTAGGGCCAACGGTTGAAGCAGTCCTGCAGGTGAGCCACTTAACACTTTATTCCGTTGACATACCTCACACTCTCTAACCATGTTTGTAATATCCTTCCTCATCCCAACCCAAAATAATTCTGCCGACATTCTTTGAAATGTTCTAACTTCACCGTTATGTCCTCCGATTGGGGTTGCATGGAATTCGGTGAACAATTGTTGAATCCACGGGGATTTTCTCGGCACCACCAGTCGATCCTTATAGAACAGTAGGTCTTGTCGTACTTCAAATCCTTTGTGTGCCTCATTGTCTTTAAGCAAATCACTCCTGATCCTCATCAAGAACTCGTCTTTTTCCACGTCTTTTTTGAATTCCTCCCAGTGAATCCAATTTGGGGCTGACAGGTTGGCCAACTCAACTTGTTCGGGTTTCCGAGAGAGTGCGTCGGCTGCTCGGTTCGCACTTCCCTGTTTGTAGACTATGGAAAAGTTATAGCCCATTAGCTTGCTCATCCAATTTTGATACGCTGGCTCCACCACCCGTTGTTCCAATAGAAATTTTAAGCTTTGTTGGTCACTTCTCACCGTGAAGTGATTTCCCAACAGATACGGTCTCCATTTCTTCACCGCCAACACGATGGCCATCAGTTCTTTCTCGTACGCTGATTTCTGTCTGGCTCGCATTCCTAGCACTTGACTGAAATAGGCTACAGGCTGTTCATTCTGCATCAACACTGCCCCTACTCCCACGCCTGATGCATCAGTCTCAATAACGAATTCCGTCGCAAAGTCCGGCAATTTTAGAACCGGTGCTGTCGACAACGCTACTTTCAGTCTATTAAAGGCTGTTTGTGCTTCCACAGTCCATTCAAATTGATTTTTCCTCAACAAATCGGTCAACGGGCTTGCAATAATTCCATACCCTTTAATGAATTTCCTATAATACCCCGATAACCCCAAGAATCCCCTCAATTCGGTCACGTTCTTAGGGGCTGGCCATTCCCTAATCGCCTTGATCTTGGATTCATCCACCTCAACCCCTTCTTGCGAGATGACATGTCCTAAGTATCCCAATCTCTCTTTGGCAAATTCGCACTTCTTCTTGTTAGCATACAGCTGATTTTGAGCCAATACACAGAGTACTTTCCTCATATGTTCCACATGGTCCTCCATAGAGTGGCTATATATGAGAATATCATCAAAGAAAACTAACACAAATTTTCTAAGATACTCCTTAAAGACTTCGTTCATCAGCCCCTGAAAGGTGGAGGGAGCATTCACCAAGCCAAATGGCATTACCATAAACTCGTAGTGACCTTGGTGTGTTCGGAATGCCGTTTTATGGATATCTTCTTCTCTCATACGGATCTGATGATACCCTGATTTCAGATCTAGTTTAGAGAACACTTTCGCTCCATATAATTCATCCAATAACTCATCAATGACTGGGATCGGAAATTTATCTACTACCGTGGCTTTGTTGAGAGCACGATAGTCGATACAAAACCTCCAGCTCCCATCCTTCTTCTTTACTAGCAGAACCGGGCTGGAAAAGGGGCTGTTGCTCGCCCGAATAATCTTTGCCTCCAGCATTTCTTTAACGAGTTTCTCGATCTCGTTCTTTTGGTAATGTGGATATCGGTAAGGCCTTACGTTGACGGCTTCGGTTCCCTCTTTCAAGGTGATGGCATGCTCCTTTTCCCTACGAGGTGGCAATTCCTCCGGCCAATTAAAGATCTGTCCATACTCATCCAACACCGTTTGTACCATCGTTGGCACTTCCGATTCCAAGTTCTCTTCCGGCATTGCTTCGGATGATCCCAACTCAATCAATATTGCTTGCCCCTCCTGTTGGATCAGCTTGCTCATAGCTTTTAAAGATACCAGGGACCTTCCCAATGATGGATCCCCCCTCAAAGTCACCGTACGACCCCCCACCGTGAATTTCATAATTTGTTCTTTCCAGTTAACCCATGTGTTGCCTAACGTCTCCAACCATTGCATCCCCAATATGACATCGCTGTTGCCTAGTTGGATTGGGAGAAAATCCTCCATCACTATCAACCCCTGGACATTCACTTCCACCTGTTTACACAACCCATTGCCTTTGACCCTTTCTCCTAATCCCAACTTGATCATATACTCTTTTGTCTTTTCCACCTTAATCTTCTTTCTCTCTACTATTTCTGTAGAGATGAAGTTATGTGTAGCTCCACTGTCAATTAGTATGACCACCCTCAAATCGCCAACTAAACCTTCCATCTTCATCGTTTTCGGGTTGGTAATTCCCACCACCGAGTTCAAATGCACCTCTACTTCCTTATCTACCTCGTAAACCGCGGCTGTATCCAGCGCTGTCTCGCCTTCACTCCTTTCTTCTTCCTCCCCTGTTTCCTCTGATTGCACTAACAGCACGCTTAACTCTCTTTTCTTACACCGATGGCCTGGTGAATACTTCTCATCACACCTGTAACACAGGCCGAGCGTGCGTTTTTGTTGCACCTCCTGATCAGTGAGTCGGCGGAATCCGGATCCCGTCCTGTTAACGGAACTTGCCAAGGCATTGGGGCTATTCACAGACATGGAGGGTTCTGTGGCATTCTTACTGGTGGAGAATGATAGCCCCGTTTTCCTTCCTCCTACTATCGATCTCTCTTTTGCTAACACCGCATTTTTCGCCTCGATCTTCATGGCTAACTCCATCGCTTCCTCCAGTGTAGCCGGGTTGAGCATTCGTACCTCAGCCTTGATTAATCCCTCCAAACCGTTTATGAATTGACTCATAAACACCTCCTCAGGGATCCCTTCTAACGGCGCTGCTAGTTCTACGAATTTCCTCTGGAATTCCTCCACCGAACCTTCCTGTTTGACGGCCAGAAATTGCTCGCATAACGTACCTGTCACCGTAGATCGGAATTGACGTAGGATCAATGCTCGTAGATCCTCCCAACGGGAGATCGGGTGTCGACGATTTTCCCACTGGAACCATTTGAGGGCAGCACCTTCAAATGCAATGAATGATACGTCAATCTTCTCCGCTTGCGACAATCTGTTGAGACTGAAATATCTCTCAGCTCTGAGAATCCACCCATCAGGATCGGTGCCATCGAACGTTGGGATTTCTAACTTCCGCCCCTTGACTGCCAGAAAACGATTATGATCATCGCTTCCCTCAGACCTGTTCCGCATACCCCCAGATCCACTCGCTTCATCATCATTCACGGAATGGACTGAATTCAATCGGCTATTGACTTCATCCTGTTGGCGACTTATTTTCGAGATCTCCTGCATCATTTTCTGCAAACTTTCCTTCATCGATACCATGTTACTCTCCAGATCGTCAATCCTGGTATTAGCGTTCTTCGTCATCTCTGATCGATCCCGCTCTGATACCAAATTTGATATGAATTGAGACAATTGGTTGTTTTCTATTGCAAAATTGTTACCACCGATTACAACGACACGGCTTTCGAGAGGCCGGTTCTCTCCCAAGAGCTCACGCTCCGCATGAATCACAAAACAGAATAATCCCTCACCGACTCTTCCTGCCCAGATATATCCTTATTAAGAGAAGTTACCAAACCACCCTCCAATAATTAATTAATTAAAGAATGCCCCCTATACTTCTACTTTCCCCTCCTTGTATAAGTGAAGCGAATCGGTGGCTTATCATTCAACTGCCACTTTCAGCTTTACAAGATCTCCTATAATCTGGTTCAGTTTAACTGCTATACCCATTAGTAGTGCCAATGATGGCTATGATTTGTTTCTTAATGCTTGGAAAGAGAATTACTAGTGCTCTATATGCTTGTTTGAACTCATTGGTTTTGCATCTTTCCAGAGAGCCAGGAGCTGAACAAAAATTCAAGGACATCAGCAATGCTTATGAGGTCAGTTCCTTACCCATCCTAACTTATTGAATTGACATGTCAAGAGTTACCAATGAGTTTTTTTTGTTAGCATTTTATAATATGTATGTCATACTTTTTTCCTGCCCTAAAAGTTGTCAGTACAGTTTTGTGATTACTTTGTTTTATCTTTTCTACATACGTCCATGCTACCTTTTCTGTTCAATTTATTTTGTTACTTGTTTGCACACGCTCATCCTACCTCTAGAGTGGGTCTTTTGGTTGAAAATGACGTTTTCGTTTTTCTTTAAATCAAATAATCAATGATCTAACAAGTTTGAAAATGTCACTGCTTAATAGAAAAATTCGACTTCCATACACAAAGAATGCCTAGAAACGGGTCAATAGGTCATAGATTGGAAAAACACTTGTCAAGAGACCATTTTAGCTAAATAACCCCTCATGCCCGACCTCCTTGTGGAATATACTCGGTTCGTTTAGTTTATTTGGTTTCGTTTGGTTTATTTTGATGGAAAAGTTGTTATGCAGGTTTTATCAGATGATGAAAAGCGATCTATATATGACAGGTATGGGGAGGCCGGGCTTAAAGGTGCAGGTGTTGGCACAGGGGTGAGTTCTCTTCTACCTAAAGAATACCTAATTCTATATCCCTTTCAGATCTAAAATTTGTTGCATTTGCACATTCAAATTGATTTACAGGATTTTAGCAACCCATTTGACCTCTTTGAATCGTTGTTTGATGGCTTGGGCGGGATGGGTGGCATGGGAGGGATGGGTGGCATGGGAGGAAGAGGTCAACGCAACAGGGCTACACAAGGGGAAGACCAGGGTTACAATCTGGTCCTAAACTTCAAAGAAGCCATATTCGGTGTTGAAAAGGAGATCGAAGTGACCCGCCTCGAGAGCTGCGGAACTTGCAACGGGTCCGGTGCCAAACCCGGAACGAACCCGTCCAAGTGCACCACATGTGGCGGTCAAGGTCAAGTCATCTCATCGGCTCGAACCCCACTGGGCGTGTTTCAGCAAGTCATGACCTGCTCTGCTTGCAACGGAAGTGGTGAAATCTCCACTCCTTGCAGTACATGCAGCGGAGACGGACGGGTGAGAAAATCCAAGCGGATCAGCCTCAAAGTTCCGGCCGGAGTAGACGCCGGCAGCCGTTTGCGGGTCCGGTCCGAGGGCAACGCCGGAAGGAAAGGTGGGCCCCCCGGAGACCTATTTGTGATGATCGACGTTCTTCAAGATCCCGTTCTGAAACGGGACGACACAAACATCCTCTACACTTGCAAAATCAGCTATATCGACGCTATATTGGGGACGACAATGAAGGTGCCAACGGTCGATGGGATGGTGGATCTGAAAATCCCGTCCGGGACCCAGCCCGGGACGACGCTCGTTATGGCCAAAAAAGGGGTGCCGATTTTGAACAAGAACAACATGAGGGGTGATCAGTTGGTGAGAGTGCAGGTCGAGATACCGAAACGATTGAGCGGAGATGAGAAGAAGTTGATCGAAGAACTTTCGAACCTGAAGAAGGGAAAAGTGCCCAACAGCAGCGGTATATAATAGGGTAAACTGGAAAACCAAAAAATCTTCATTTTGTTTCACAAAATTTCAGTTTTAAGGTTTTACCCGCAGTTCGGTCACCAAGTTCGTCGTGGATTTGTTGACCGGCCTCGATGCCAACTGCAAAATTAGAGCGGTTTTTGGGGGTGTAGATCATGTAAACGTAAACGTATGCATGGTTTATAAACTGGCTGCGAGTGTGGAGTAGAGGGTGATTCATATAATTTATTGCTAATATCTTTAGCAGGATTTTGGATTATGTTTATCAAGTGTAAATTGGTGCACAAATTACCGTTTGTTGGTTTACCTTCATTATCTTTTTGAATTGAACTTTTTGGTAGAGGAAAACTTTGCATGCATGTTGTCAGAAGTGTTTTTTCTTTTTGGAAGGGTGTTTTGGGTTATGCCCAGACTAATTTCAGCAAATTATAGTCGTAAGACATGAGCTCCTGATAACTTAGTGGCTACAATTGTTGTGCACGATTGGAATAAAATCCTAGACAGATGGGATATTTCACTACATTTCCTAGAGCCTTAACCACTATGTTAAGAATGAAATCACGGAGCTTAATGGTTAAGGGAGATCCAGGGTACAAAACCATTTAGAGGGTTTTAGGACTATTAAGAGGCGGTCTTGTTTTGTGCCAAACAAGGTTTACCTCATAACTGTTCAGAAATTGCCTCTTAATGGAACAATTAAGAGGTAAACAAGTCCCCTATGTGTTTTTTAGTGCTATGAATAAATTAATTAATTAAAATAAGTTGCTGAGTAAATATAAATGAATTTAAATGTAATTAATTTGTGCCATTTTGGGCTTGATTAAGGTGTTCTTTGCTTTTTCTAAAGGTTTGAAGTCGGATTTACATTTAAAAAATAAGAGGTGAATGGTGCTCTTAAAGTTCTAAAGGACAACGAGATTTTCTAATCTATAAAAAATAAAGTAAAACAATCTTAAATCTATAAACATCTTAATTTTCAGACTTAGAAAGGTTTTAAGAGGTATTTTTAGAAAAAAAAAAAAAACAAAGATTTGATGTAATGTAAGCATATCTCTGAAATACGCAACTCTTGCATTGAATTTGGTTTATTTGACTAAGCTCCTATTGGAAGAGGTTAATGGGAGAAAATTGCTAATCGCAAAAAAATAAAAGTACTAATAACTCAAAATCCAATTTAATGAATTTTAAGACGTTGTCCAAAAGGATTGTAAATTGGAATGGTAGAACATGGCATCAACTATTTAGATCTGAAAAGATCTAAAGTTTGTTTGATTCAATATAAGATAATATTTTATATATATAAACTTGTATTATGAAACCAATGTCTTTGTTGTATGCAATCACCGTTCTTGTATCATACTAGAGATTCAAGAAATTTGAATCTCAACTCTAAATGTGGTATTAGTATATCTTCCAAATATGATATCAAATTACATTCATGCCTTTTTGATCCATGAAACTATTTCAACTGAAACTTTTTGTTATCTGTCTATTAATACGTCTATTGAAACAGATAAAAAAACCTTGAATTAATAATATAATTAGATGAATAAATGTCATGGAATTGAGTTCAGAAACACAACAAAGAGATCACCAAATTCAACAAGTACCGCTTCCCCCAACAAATCCCCAACTCTTGATGGTTTTTCATTTGGAAGGTCATCGATGGCTAGCCATTGGAGAATGAAAATCTTCTCATGTGATAGTAGGTTGAGGTATTCCCACACAAGATGGTTATATTTTACACAAATAAACAAAGGTTCATGTAAGAGTTATTATTCCAAATGCGAACCATGTCCATGTAGGCATTGAACTCTTAAACCAACACCGTCTAGAGGATTGATGTATAGCAATTTTGCATCTCATGTGAGGTTAATATTTACATGTTCCCCAAGTTCAAATCCAAATGCTGCCAACGCCTTTATGGTCATATTGGTTCATATCCAATGACTCGAGACCATTTAGGTCATCAAGGGGTTAGTCAGCGTGCAACAAGGTTGACCTAAAAACCAACGGTTTCTAGTGAATACAACAAAACCATATGGAGAGCATGATGGGATCATAACACAACAATCTTATTATCTTCCAAATTTCCTAGAGAGACCTGAAAAACCACTCTAATTGTTGTCTGCTGATTATTAATATATATACATACATATATAGTGATGGCAAGTTGTGACGATATACAAGTTTACAATTCGATCTCAGGAAGTGAAGTTTTGTTGGATCAAAATCTGAGCACCTTCAACAAGCCTCTTTACCACTTGAGCAGCTGGTAAGATATCGTTGATAAGTCCTACGCCTTCGCCTGCATACATCACCATGCTTTCGATATCCCCCGTTGTTGTCTTGTTTGGCACTGTACCAGCAAATACACGAATATCTTTCTCCTATGTATCAAACAACACGACTCAACTCAATCATGTGGGTGCTTCATCTTACGAAAATTGTATTATACAGTTCAAAAATACTGTTAAGAGTCCCACATCAACTAGACTCAAATCATTTCTTGAATCCGTGTTTAATATGAGGATAGGATAGGACTAGAAGAACAAGAGTGAGGTAGGTATTTGAAAGAATTCTACAAGGTTTCAAAGGTTTTAATTTAGGGATTACTTCTTCAAAATGTATCCAACTATCCCTAATATACTATTGTATGTATCCACCTAAAAAAATTCTTTTTGTATATATTGAACTTTATTTTTTAGTCTATTGTGTGTATTTTTCATACACACAATAGTATATTGGGGGATAGTTGGATACACATAATAGACTCAAAAATACACATAATAGACTCAAAAATAAAGTTTGATATATACAAAAGGAATTTTTTTAGGTTGATACATACAATAGTATATTGGAGATAGTTGGATACATTTTGAAGAAGTAACCTCTTTAATTTAACATGGGTAGTTTAGTAATTTACCAATTTTGTCTCTTCTCCTTTGACTTTTTGCTCCACCTATTTTGGTGGGACAGAAAAAACACATTTTTTGTCCCACAAAAAGGCAATGTCGCTCCAAACATAGAATGAGATCTTGTCTTGTTAAGTTCAGTCCAATGTACCAATTGCATCCTAAAGGCTATTTTTAAGAGTAATCTAATGGGCTTCCACATATTCTCACACACACGATAGATGACTAAGAAAAATTAACAATTATATCACCCGATATAATGTGTCTTTTTGTTTGAGAAAAAAAATGAAAAACGAGAAAGAGATGCTCACGGTTCCATGTATTGTTGAATGACCAATAATTGGTTGATTAGCCTCATTCTCATCGGTCGGTAGATTTCTCCATTTCATGAAGAAAGGCGTTGTTAGTACACGGTGAGGCGCTCCTGGCCACCTGGCCCGACCATATACATCCGTATACTCTGTTTTGTTCATTTCAACCACCTTCTTTTTGTACATTGGGTGAGCATAGCTCTCCTCCGTAGCAAGAAACCTAAATGAAAACAATTCACCTTTCAGTTTCAAAATGTTAAACCCTGAAATCATTGGTACTATCAAGAATCCATTACGCACCTGGTGCCTAAGCAGACGCCTTGAGCTCCGAGTGCCAATGCAGCAACATAGCCTCGCTCATCGACTATTCCACCAGCAGCAATTACCGGTATGCCCCTAGAGGCAACAAGGTCAACTATCCGTGGTACCAGCGCTATCAGTGCTTCCTGAAAGTTATTCCGCAACACAAGAATGGTTCTTGTCAATATAATGAAGTTTCTTAAAGCATTTTGTGTGGTTTAATGTGTTCCATAAGTTCAGTGTGTGTGTGTATACTATATATATATATATATATATATATTTGACATTAGATCAGACTATTAATCACAGGTAAAGATGCAAAAACCTTGTACCTGGCCGATAACATGACCTCCTGCTTCATGTCCTTGAACAATTATAGCATCCACGCCAGCATCAGCAGCACGTTGTGCTTCTTCAAAGCTTCCAATCTACAAACAGGATTATAGTTTACCATCTTTTTCAATCACAAGTGCAATAATTTATGATTAACAGAAACTGTACCAAAGGTGTAGCGTGTTGTGTGGTATTAATCGTATATAAATATTATGTACTTGAAAAAGAAGTATGTATTGAGGGTTAGAGGGCAAACCTGGGGAACAACCTTGACACCGGCTTGATGGGATTGGGTGACTATATCTTTGGTGACTTGTCCCCAGTAGAGCTGCAAGATTGCAACTTTCTCTTCAAGGACACACTTCAAGTTTTCTTTATGAGGGAATGCCAAAACGATGCCCACTCCGAACGGTTTGTCGGTCAAAGTCCTTGTCTTCCTTATGAGCTCCCTTAGGTAATCTGGGGATTCCTGTTTTCATATAATCCTGTTAAAATCTACTCAAATATGCATCCCTTTTTTTGTGCAGGGAAGGGAATGACCTTCAAAATGGAAAGATGAGATTATGCATAATCAATCAATCTACAACCCTTTTTTGACCCAATTAAATGTCAAATTCACACTCTCTCATACCTATTCAAGTAATGAAACGATGACAAATCTGATTTTTATATTATTTTATAATACGTGTATTCATATGATTGGTAGACACCATGAAAAATTTAGCACATGTCCTAATCAAGAAGTGAAAGAGTGTGGCCTAAGGGGGTGTTTGGGAGTGCTTATGATCAAAAGTGCTTATCAATTTTTTCAAAAAATTTTACTTTCTCAAAAAAACTACTTATAAAAACTATAAGCACTTTACCCGAACACTTCAAAACAGCTTATCGTTTATTTATTTATTTTCAGCTAGATATAAGCACCTTCAAATAAGAACTCCCAAACAGCCCCTAAATTATAGGTATGATGATGTTTTAGGGCATGTTTCAGTTATGAGTGCTTGCCTGACCTTCTGAAAATGGAAAGATGAGTTATTAAGTAAACAATTAAGTATGATTTTAGTTGCAACTAATTCCAAAATAAAACCCCATAACAAGTAGAAGAAAAAGCCCTAAAAATTGAAGGCAGTGGTAGATATATGTCATAAATCCAATTATCTGGTAAAGGAGATGATTGATGCTTACCCAATCAGGAGCTCGAAGGATACCAATGGCACCGGCATTGGCGACGGCGGCGACGAGCTCCGGGCCGGAAATGTCGGGTCCCAAAGGCGCCTGGACTATTCCATACTCAAAACCCAGAATCCCTTTCCAACCCCCCATTATTTATTAGTAATTTCCACACTCAGTTTCAACTTCAATCAATCTCTTGATTGCCTTTGTTTGTAACTAGTATGGTGAAGTGTATATATACATATATTTACAGAAGATAAATAATCATTACATGGCTGCTTACGTAATTAATTCTACAAGCAAAACCCAAACACACAACCTCCATCCACCCCACCACTTAAGAGTCAAGATTCCTTCTTTATGACTCAAGAGTCAAGATTCCTTCTTTTCAATTTTCCAATAAAAAAAAATATGATTTTTAGATTTCTATGCAACTAATATCTCTTGTTGTCTGCCCCCATCAGCTACATTTAAAAAAAAATGATTTTAATGAAGTGATTTTTGACACTTTTACGACCTAATCCAATAATCCAAATGGTTTGGGAAATGTTAATCCAATTCGACCCTTGCGGGTTAGAGTTGGGCTGGGTTAACGAGTCAATAATATATATATATATATATATATATATAAAGTTAACAAATGAAATATGATAAAAGACAATAAAATTGGACTTCAAAAGTTTTGATATCATCTGATTCCATATCATTAATCAAGTATGACCGTGTTGGACCTAAGGATGTAAATAAAAGGATCTGGGCTTGAGTATCCGTAAATTCGACTCCAACTCGATAGCGATTTTTCAAGCTCAGTCTCGAACTTGAACTCGTTTGAAGCTTAAACCAATCTCAAACTCAAACTTTGACTTTATAAGCTTTTTCCAATGTGAGACAACTTTTACAACATCCATTCCCACATCAGTTGGTGAGGTAAACGAAACATGTCTTATAAGGGTGTGGATACTTATCTTAGCATAAGGTCTTTTAGAAGGAACTTGTTTCATGCCATAATCAAAATCATGCTACGCGTTAGTTAAAATCATGCTATAAAATGAATGATTATTTAACATTTTATATATTTTGTTTTTTACTGTAATTAAATAATACATGTTTGAGTACTTAATATATATTATTTTTTTTCAAAAAATCCTATTAAATATTAATAAACTTTGTGTATTTTAGTTACTAATTTTTCAACTATTACCATATGCTAAAAGAATTCAGTTCTCTAAATCTTATGAGTCTTGAACATATTTCCAACCCTTACTCCCCAAAAACCGCATTGCATAGCATGCAGATCCAAGAGTATCATCTTATTCAAATATGTTTACAAGTTAATTTTAAAGTTTGTTGGACTAATATATATTAGATAGCTTATTATTAGTATAATAATTACATGATGTTAAATTCATAAAAGAAAAATCGTTCGAAACATGTCTAGCTTAGTTGGTCTACTTAAGGGCGGTAACATCCTAGGAGGGGCTGTAAATGGTATTCTAGTCTATCTGGGTTCAAATCAAAGGGGAGTTAATTTGAGGGCATGAGGAGTACCTAGTCTTGGGCTGGTCCAGTCTAAACTAGACTGGACCGCACTGTGGTTGGGCTCTAGGTCCAAAGTAAACTGGGCCGAGACAGTGGTGGATTAGTGGGGCTGCCCTTGAATGCCCGACACCGTACCACTAGGAAGGCTGCATACGTGTGCATTTGTGATAGTCGTTTGTTGGTTCGGTGCCGCTATACCTTTCAACAACAAAAATCGCAAGACAAATATAGTTATTCTTTTTTTAATAAATTTTAACTTTTAAATATCCAATAGAAATTTGAAAGATACCCTAACCAGAAAAAAAAAAGAAAAAGAAAAAGATCAATGGCCAGTGTATTGATACGTAAATCCAATGACTAAAATTTCAAACACGTGGCCGGCGGTAGGACCTTCATATTACATCACCACCATCTGCCACCACAATAAACACCACCACTCACCTTTTTCCATCACCAATCGCCGCCATGACCACCGCCATCACCTCTTTCTCCTCCACCACCGCCCCTCTCAAACCACCATCCCACCACCACCACCACAACCACCACCACCACATCCTCTTCAAATCAACCCCAATAATTTCTCCCTCGAAAACACCCAAACGGAAACCGATCTCCGCCGTCCGTGCCACCGAAAGACTCCCGCCAAAATGGACCCCCGATAGCTGGAAATCGAAATCGGCCCTTCAAATCCCGGATTATCCCGATAAAGGGGAGCTGGAATCCGTGCTGAAGACGCTGGAATCGTACCCGCCTATCGTGTTCGCGGGCGAGGCTCGGAAGCTGGAGGAGCGGCTGGGCGAGGCCGCTCGTGGCGATGCGTTCTTGCTTCAAGGAGGCGATTGTGCAGAGAGTTTTAAAGAATTCAAAACTGATAACATCAGGGATACGTTTCGGCTTCTGTTGCAGATGGGTGTTGTTCTTATGTTCGGCGGTCAAATGCCCGTTATCAAGGTATAATTAAAAAACTAATTCTTAGGCTTCGTTTTTGTTTCCATAATGCTTGCGGTATGCTTATTTCAACAACCCAATTGAAATATTAACAAATACGCAACGGAGTATTGTAAGTAGAAGAATGGAAATAAGGGGAAGTATGTTATATTTTCATGCAATTTGCTGTTTCTTTTAATGGGTTTAGTTCTTGAAAATGTATCCAAGATTTCACCTTTTGTTGTATTTTAGGTGCTGAACTTAAAAACCAAGAAAACCTTCATAGATCCATTGATGTCCATGACGTTTCTAAGCTTCCTGAGATTCGTGGATTCGTAGATTTTTAAGTTCGTACATACAATAGCAAAAGGTTAACAACTTTGGATACATTTTCAGTAATCAAACCCTTAAAAATACCGGCTACCGGATGAAAAAGTAAATGAGTACATTATCTGGTACGTTTTAGAACCATGGTACACTAAATGGCACAACTTGAATACATTTTCAAGAACTAAATTCTTTTTTCATTCGTATCAAAACTTGTGCTACTTTTAAAAATGCCCCATTGGATTCAATTTTGTTGAAATTTTGGTGCAAGGAGTATTCTATGTGTAGTACTTAAGCGTAAAGTCAAAAAAAGCTAGCAAATTGTGTTTTTAAAAGTGTAGGATTTGCTTTGAATTTGAAGTTGTAAAGTAAAATGTTTGATATCCAATTGGGCATGTTTTTGTTTAGTACCAACCATAAACTTTGTGGTTTTGAAAATGTTGAATTCTTTTGCAACAATTCTCAATGAACTTGCTCCATGGTACAGTGGAGTCGTTGGCCTTGTGGGCCTGTCTACCTGAAGGTCAAGCGTTCAAGCCTTGCTGAAGTGTGTGAATTTATATAAAAATGTACTTTAAAGAAAACCTTACTCAACTGTCTCTATGAACTTAAACATGCCCACTTGTGTAATCCAACATGTCCCACTCAAAGGATAGACGTACGTTATCGAGATTTGAGAGATGAGATGTATGCAGATTTGTGATCTAGTCAATACTATTAAGCAACTGTTTCCATTAAGACGTGGAATACAAACAGATGTAGGATTCACACTTAAGGCTTTAGGGTACCCCGAGGAAATTCAAATGGCGTTAGCAACTCTAACAAGTGGATTCCTTTTTTTTTGGTTCCTTGCTCCTCATTGGTCGATAATTTTTTTTCCCGATGGAAGATATCGCTAATAAATGCTGATTCCATAATTAGGTGGGGAGAATGGCCGGCCAATTCGCGAAACCTAGATCGGACTCCTTTGAGGAGAAAGATGGAGTTAAGTTACCAAGCTACCGAGGTGACAATATAAACGGTGACACATTTGACGAAAAATCAAGAATTCCTGATCCCAATAGGATGATTCAAGCTTACACTCAATCTGTTTCCACCCTTAACATCTTACGCGCTTTTGCCACTGGAGGCTATGCCGCTATGCAAAGAGTCAATCAATGGAATCTTGATTTCACTGAGCATAGCGAACAAGGGGATAGGTATCGGGAATTGGCCCACCGAGTTGATGAAGCAATGGGGTTCATGGCTGCTGCTGGACTGACGATCGATCACCCGATCATGACCACGACTCCATTTTGGACATCCCATGAGTGCTTGCTTTTGCCTTACGAACAAGCACTCACGAGGGAAGACTCGACTTCGGGACTTTACTATGATTGCTCGGCCCACATGGTTTGGGTCGGTGAACGCACACGCCAACTAGACGGTGCTCATGTCGAGTTTTTACGAGGGGTTGCCAACCCTCTTGGGATCAAGGTACGTATTTGCTAAAAGCCTAAAACTTGCAACTTTTTGTGCTTTTATCATGTTTATTTCTCGAGTTTGATCGTAAATATTTATTTTCACTCTAGGTTAGTGATAAAATGGACCCGGACCAACTCGTAAAGCTCATTGAAATCTTGAATCCTCATAACAAGCCCGGAAGGATCACGATCATTTCGAGAATGGGAGCGGATAATACCCGCGTGAAGCTTCCGCATCTGATCAGGGCGGTTCGTAATGCCGGTCAAATCGTCACCTGGGTTAGTGACCCGATGCACGGTAACACCATCAAAGCTCCGGTTGGGCTCAAAACACGTTCTTTTGATGCCATCAGGGTATGCTCGATCATTCATTCTTATGATTATTTATTTATTTTCGAACCCTGCTATTCACAAACCTTTGATATTGGTCATTTTATCTGTTCTGTCTTACCAAACGCTGGATAACTCTCCTGTCCTGTTTTATTCTCGTTAGGTGTAAATTAGTCATTTTATTTTGTTATGTTCTGTACTATCTAGATGCCAAACGCACCCTTACAGATTCCGACTTGAATTAAAAGCATGGTTGGTTGTTTGTTGCGTAGGCGGAAGTGACGGCGTTCTTTGACGTGCATGATCAAGAAGGAAGCTTCCCAGGTGGCGTGCATCTAGAAATGACGGGCCAGAACGTGACGGAGTGTGTTGGGGGTGCTCGCACCATTACTTACAACGATCTAAGCTCACGCTACCACACACCATTGTGACCCCCGCCTCAATGCTTCTCAGTCGCTCGAACTCGCCTTCATTATCGCCGAACGCTTGCGTAAGGGACGGCTCAGGCGTCGCATTGGCAATTTCCCACGTTAGTTTATCGGTATTGGAATATAAGGTTAATAGTATTCGTAATGTTGAATGGCTTTCGATATCACGTGTGGCTGATCCTTCTCTAAAAATTAAGGACGTTTTGCGTGTTTATTTTTAATTTTTTATATAGTGATACTCGATTTTGGTATGATGTTGAAGCTTTATTTGTTTTAAGTGCTGATGTATATTGCCATCAATTCTACACTTGTTCTATGTAATTTTATCATAACATTTTCTTTTATTACTTTGTCAAAGTGACGTCATTTTTGTAGTTGATTGGGGTGCTTAAGGTTAAATTTGGTAGGCTAACTATGTATTGAACTATATGAAGTCGATCGGGTACCTGAACTAAAACCGCATATGTTGGTTCAAATCAAAATAAGACGGTCATCCTACTGTTTGGTTTATGGTTTACGATTACCTGAATTTATGAAACCTCATGTTGGTTCAAATCGAAATAAGACGGGTTATTTTTCATGATTACTGAATTTATGAAAGCTCTGTATAAAAAGTTAGGTATGTAGTTTCATCGTTTATCCATTTAATATAAAAGTTGGTATGCATTCAATCATTTATCCATTTAAGTATACATTCACATGTGAAGCTCTGAATGTGAAGATTCACATGTGAAGCAGTGTGGAAATTCATATAGAATGAAAGTTGCACTATTGTACAGTGCAGGTTCGGCGACCTAGAGTCGATTGGAGATAGCGTATGTGCAAAACAGGTTATAGCATATGACTAGTCGGAGAAATTGAGTTTTAGGGCTCGATCATTTTTTGTATTGCAGGTTATTTCAACACCTTAGAAGCAAATACCAGTCTTCAATATTATTACGTAATAGGTTAACTTGTTTTGGATTCTTGTAATCGTTCGGTAAACATGTGTTGTAACCTACACATACACCTTCTCTAATAACTGATGGATTCAAGTAATATAATGCATTTTATAAAAGCTTAAGATAACCTGGTTTTATGTCTCTCATGTGGCAATGCCAAGTTGGAGTTAAACCAAACGGATATCGGAAAAAGATCTTAATGGAACTCAACTGTAAATCAGATGATTCTAAACTCGGTTATCTCGTTCAAGTGGTTTGCAGAAAATTGCTTCTTTCATCTTGTATTCTTAAAAATACGGTTTTCATCATAGAAGTTTATAATAATTCGTTGCTTTATTTGTCCCTACTGTTCACAATTTATCGCCTTTCTTGTTTATGATATACAATTTATTCGGAAAATGTTCATGTTCCGAACCCCATAGAAATTCTTGAACGTAAGAACCAAATCAAAAAACCACTTTATACCTAAGTTCAAAACCAAGAAATAGATCATCAAACATAGTTGGTAATAAGTACGTCATCAATAAATGTTTTGATCCAATCATTTATTTTTGCACCATGCTGTCCATAAACCATAACATAGAAGCCGAGAGATGGAGGGTAAAGAAGCTCAAAAATACGCCTGAACTTGAAGAAGCATGCATGCATTTAGAAACATTCAGAAAACTAGGGCTCACATTCATAGTATGTTTTCACTACACAAATCAATTCAAATCCCCTAAAAGTAACTCCATACCTTAGAATTTACCCAATAGACTCTCAATAATAGGGGCTGTACCGCATTGCCATTCGGAACCTCGGAACTTTCCTGCATTCCACAAAATAAATGTTAACACGTTTTACAAATTCCATTTATATTTAATACAACAAATACCCGCACGCACACTCCTCATATTTGGTGAGATTTGAAACCCTTGGGATTTAGGCTATGTTTGGTAAACTAGTCGATAAGCTAGCTGTTGACTGATAAGCTAGCTTATGAACAAATTACGTTTGGCAAAAACTAGCTTATGGGTATGTAAAATGACCAAAAGAGATATATTGAGATATAATAATTAATATTAATAAGGATATAACTGGAAAAAACTACAAAAAGCTATAAAAAGCTACCTCCAAATAGCTTATCAAAAAGCTAGCTTATAAGCTACTTTTTGTCCATCCAAACATGTACACAAAAAATATGCTAGCTTATAAGCTACTTTGGGTTTACCAAACAATGCCTTACTAGTAACCTGGATACTGCCCTTTGGTAGGTTTTACAAACTCTACTTGGCTATAAAAACAAGAATTATGCAATTAGAATGAATTGTATTTGTACCCATATCCATAGGGAGCAAAGAAGGGGGCAGCCATGTACGGAATCCTTGAACGATAGCCCATATACGGGTTTGGACGCCGACCTCGAAACACCTTCATACCAGGAATGTTGGTCCGTTTTGCGGATACCTGTTAACCGAGGAAGTACAAAATAAAGTTAGTCCCGCTCATTTACCACATTTTCGTTTTTTCCTATATTCATTTGCATCACAAGAAAATGAGCCCCATTTAGGCCATCTTTGGCAACCATAAGCTTGCTTGTTCTTTAAGCTCATTGAAACAGCTCCTTTTGGTTAGGTTATTAGCCATCTTTTTTAAAGCCACTTCAAGTAGCAATTCGGTAGGTGTTAATGGCAGTGTTCGAAAAAGCGCGCCATGGCGTGCGATATATCGCGATATGGCGTGAGGCGCGTCTCCATCGTTACGAAACAGACCATAGCGTTTGTGTAAGGCGTGGCTCACGCCATGGCGGCTTGAGGCGCGATATATCGTATGATTTTTCTAAGACGTCGCTATTTTTTTTAAGAAATGTATTTTTTTACATTTGCAATTGCTATAGGGTGAAAAACTAAAAGTCACCGAAAGTATGTAACTTTTTGTTTGTATGTTTTATATTGCTTGTAGCCTTATACATCATTTTTTGTTGTCTTTAAAAAGAAAACATGTATTTATACATGTATAATAATATATATGATGTATTAATTTGCCGCCTTGGTTCACGCCTTAAGAAACGCTGCGTCCTCGACATATCTTGTAAGGCTTAAGGCTTCACCTCGCCGCCACGCCACGCCTTACGCTATTTTGAACCTTGGTTAATGGTGTTTTCCATTTTTTTTCAATATGCCCCTTACATTTTTCCATTTATTTTTTTAACGTGTTCTATGACTTTGTCATCTAGCTTGTAGCTTATCAATTAGCTTTTACCAAACATGACTAGTTTATCAACCAACACCTATTTTTTCGGCTAGTTTGCCAAGCATGGCTTAAATACAAGTGGAAAACAAGTAAAATAAAAACATGTTGGCACTTTTCTTATGGGTTAATAAATGAGTTACTTATGGTGCGTTTGGATGTAGAAAATTGTTTTCATTTTCCTAGAAAACGAGAAAATGTAGTTGAGTTTTCAGTTTGAGTTTCCTATTAATATTCTAGAAAACACATTTGGTTGAAATGGTGGAGTTTTCATTTTCCATTTTAGAAAATTAAAAAAAGCGTTTAGAAAATTTTGGAGAACTACTAAAATCAGTTCTCTAATTTACATAGAAGTTAGAAAACAGAAAAAGTTTTCATTTTCTTGGAAAACTAAATGAACCAAACGCGTTCTCTAGATTTTCATTTTCTTGAGAAACTGGTAAAAATTTCACAACCAAACACACCCTTAGCAACTCTCCGGGTCACAAGGCCAAACCGTTGGGTCATCATAGTAAACCCGGGATATTTAGAGTGATCCAGGTCTATCTTCTTACCAATGAAGAGGTCACCTGGCAGTATCAAATATTAACTTAATATTGCCAAAATGCAAAATATAAGAGAATGCAATGGACATTTCACCTTCAATTGACGGCCGTGAAGCTCAGATTCATTAAGAAGAATAGCCTCCTGAACGGCTTCTGGTTCAACAAACTCCACATAAGCATATCCCTTCGGTTGCCCAAACTTGTTGCTACGAATAGTGACTCTATTCACAGTCCCACAAGCCTGAAAATGTTGCTGAACTTCCTCAGGAGTACAAGAATAGTCCACCTGTTCTCAAATAAAGCCCGTTTCTCAGTCGGTTGCAAAATGAAACAAAAACAACATTTGATTACTTTAAATAAGCATACAATAAAATGAACACCAACTTTAGATAAGCATACGATGGAAGATGTAGTTCCTTCATGGATACTGGAATCTTTTTGAGGATGGATGAGCACATCAATAAGATGCATTTTTTTATTTTTTTCTTTTTTCTTTGGATGCAATAATCATGTATATATTTGTTATAACTTCATTTGTTCATAAGCAAGTAGAAAAGTGAAAAGGGAACAGAGATACCCTTGATGCACTTTCTCACTGCAAGTTGCTCCAACTCATTACGGGCATCAAAGCAACAATCTTCAATGGCTTCAATTCAGCTTGTGACCTTGATATAGAAATGACTATTTTCCTAAAAGAATTTTTTTTTTCCTTTTCTTTCTGGCCTATTTTTTTCGCTCTTTGTTTTTTTAGCATTTCCCCTATGCAGCTATAATAGTGGCTACTCTCTTTTTTTCTTCCCAGTAGGGAACTTCTCATTTCTTTTAGAATCACCACTACAATCTTTTAACCATCCAGCTCTCTTTTACTTAATTTTTTCTTTCTATCGGTCCAAGTTAACTTTTCACTTCTAATTTTTTTTCTTCTATAAATGGTCTTTTAATTTTAATCAGAAAGATTCCCCAGAAAGACCCTAGTTAATCAGAGCACTTGAAGCACAACCCTGTTGTCATAGAAAATGAAGTCAGTGTCATATATCCAACTCTAACATAGGGACATCAAAATATATCTAATTTAACCATTACCGAAATACCCCTCAACCAAATTAAAAATATAACATAATAAACAGGCATAAAGATTGACAAAAATAATGATTGACCCATCATGTCATATATCTTATCTGTCTGGTATCAATTCATTTCGGTCTAGAACTTATTTCACAACGCCATTATTTTGGATATTAATGGAATAAATAGATCTTCGTCCATCCTGTATGCGTGTAAACTTATTTATTTCAGGCTACAACGAAAATTTTACTAAAGGAATTCCAACCTACTATATTTTTCCCTTGTCATCCTAGCTTATATGAGAAACAAGGAGACCTTATTTACCGTTTATTTTTCCCTTATCAGAGGTTCAAGTTTCACCAAAGGTCAGAACTGAGAAGTGTTTGTGAGTTTAATTTACTGTATATAAATATTATATAATCTATAAGGGGCTGTTTGTTTACCACTTAACAGCTCCATTAAGAGGCAGCCTCTGAATCGTTAAGAGGTAAATCTTGTTTGGCAAAAAGTTGGACTGCCTCTTAATGGTTCCAAAACCCTCTGAATGATTTTGCATCCTGAGCCTCCCTTAACCATTAAGAGCCCTGATTTCATTCTCAACAATTACCAAACCACCATATTTTTATTTACACTATATCATAAGAGCCTCTTAATCATTCTGACCACTTAATCATCCAGTACCAATTACCAAACCATTCAGCAAATACCAAACAGCCCCTAAAAATATTCAAAGGATAAACATAGGACAAAATTTGTATGGATATCCAAGAGCAACTTGATTGTTTTTCACTAGACCATGTGCTGCCCGTATGCTACAAATTTCAAGGCATCACTCTTGAAGGGTTTACTTCACCGGAGTGTATCCAACTTGTCACGAAAAGTTATTGTATGTATTGAACTTCCATTTTTTCTATTGTATGTATCAAACATATCAAAACTAGTTATTGTATGTATCAAACTTATCAAAACCTACCACGAAAGTGTATCCAACTTGTCACAAAAGTGTATCAAAATACATCAAATGGTAGGTTTTTATAAGTTTGATACATACAATAGACAAAATCAAAGTCTAATACATACAATAACTTTTCGTGACAAGTTGGATACACTCCGGTGAAGTAAACCCCACTCTTGAATGCCACATTCAATTTGAAATTCACAAATCATTCAATAGAGCAGTTCCTGCTCAATTTCTCAATTCCATCTCGATGTGCTTCACAGGCTGTTAATTACTCCAGTGTATAACAGTACCAAATAATCTCAACCGAATTAACTTAACCTTAATACTAAAGATTTTCATCCAACAAGTCAAACCTAATTTTGCAAATAAAAAGAAACACCACTTACTAATAGTTACATGCATACAAAAGCACCTTAAATAAAACAAGAGTACAAGGAATCCAGTGTTGTGTGTCTATCATACATCAGTTTCATAAAGAAGAAGCTACTTTACACTATGGGATGATCTACAGGCTACTATTCTTAGCAGTAAAGCTTACATGTATATTCGAATTTCAATAAGCATATTTTCAGATCCTTTCTACCTGTCTATGTTTCTTTTCTTCACATGTAGAAGTTTCAAAGTAGTTAGCGATTGAGAAACTTCAATCAAGTTTTAAGTAGGTCACATATGAGAATCAAAGGGTCCATCATCAAATCAATGTCAATGAAATAATAACCATAGAATCAAAAAACAGTTTCCAGTGTAAAAGCATGTTAAAGAAAACCCATGTCGATAGAAGCCTTACATTTCCAACGAACACTGATCGTGCATCTACTTCCTCCCTATTTGCCTGATTTGCTGTAGCAGTATTAGGATCTGGATGCACATCCAGAACATGTTAGGCAAAAGTAAGGAATATATGCACATGTCTTTATATATAGCCCACATATAAGCAACAGAGATATAAAAGTGTAAAGAGACAAGATTAATAAAAAATAACACAGTAGGCACACCACAGAAACTCCCTATTTCTAGCACAAGAAACAACCTAAGCATATGAAAACCCTTCAACCCCCCCCCCCCCCTCCCTCTCTCTCACACACACATCATTCCTATTTGCAATCGACTACCATAATCTTTCGCCTCCAAGTTCTCCTATCTGAGATCATTCCCTCTGAAAGAACTAAAACCTCCATAATCAGGCCTCAACTGTTCATCATGTGTCCCCACCCCCTTAATTGCACGCTCCACGCTCCTAAACTGTCAGCGGTTCCTATGAACATGCCCAAACCCACCTCAACCTTCCCTCTCTCATGTCATCCGCGATAGATGCAACTCCTAGATAGCTTAAGATTTCAGTCCCCCTCCCTCAAAGGCTAAAAAATCCTTTTTTCGAGCAAGAAAAATATGTTTGTGTAGCTATGACAAGGAGGAAGCGAAGACAACAATCTGAAGTGACATGTCAGACCAGTCTGATGGAGAAAAAACAGTAGAGAGGGTCCTTTCTTGAAAGTAATGAACAAGAAACATAAAGATTAAAACAAAAGGTCTAGTCAAATAAGATTGCAACTTCAGCGTAGCCTAACACAAAGAGATAGGTTATGATCAATATCCTCTTTCTCCGCAAACCATTTCCCATCATATAGCCACTTATTGGTTGGTTTGTAACTATTGTGTTTGACTTCCTCCTCCTAGCATAGACAGGCATATTAGGTGGCTAGGTTTCAGCATCTTCAATCTTTTCCTTAAAATCTTGCCATATCTTATTTATAAATTGATATTATTATAGAATTACAGTTGGTCACCTGTATAGAATGAGAGAATGTACAACATAGAGTTACAGGAGTTGGTGATAATATTTCCAACATTGATTGAAGTCATTGAACCATAATTACCGTAGCTAAAAAGACTAGACTTAACTACAAAGTAGCAGCCTTAAAGTACTCATTTAGATCTGATTTTTGTCTGGCAAGATCTACAAATAAAACTTAGTTTGTTTATCTACTGTTTACAGTATTTGTTAGAAAATGATCACCTTAACTTGTGCACGTGACTATTTCACCTTGCTCCATCGGCTATTAATTTCAACATGTGGTAGAGAACAATCAGACAAGATAGTGAGTGAGTGGATTGGCCTTAGATAGGACCCTATTGACGAATGCTATACAAGTCCCAAAACACTAGAGGATTCTGTATAATTTCTTATGTAGTTCGGGATAAAATGCGTCTTGATGCTGGAGTTGGTGATGATGTTATCCATATGACTAAATTTAGTTCCATCCATGATAATCTCTTTGCATATGTGATGGTAACTAAATCAAGAATGGTATCAACATCCAAATCAAAGATGGCACAATGAATTAAGTAAAAGAAAGAGCAGACAGACATAACTTTGCTATATGTCCATTCCGAAAACCTGCTTACAATGTTGCCAAAAGTTATTCAAGCTAATCACTCATTATGTATTCAGCTCAGGTGGAAATGACAGCTTTCAAACAACTAAGCTCTACTTATGGAGTCCCACTCAGCTATTCAGTACTTAAACTATCACCTTTGGCTTGACCAACATGGTTGCATATCTTTTCTTCCTCTTATATTGTGTGTCTATTTAGATACAAAAGCATATATATATATATATATATATATATATATATAGAGAGAGAGAGAGAGAGAGAGAAAGGTTCAAATGAGAAGTGCTAAAAAAATACGGAGTAGAGAAGTGATCTCCACCACTCATCCGGTCAATAAAGGTGGCTTTGACCGGTTATGGTGGACGCGATCACGGGGGATTGACGCGATTCATGGGAGGGTAGAGATTATTAAAGGAGGGGACCAGGTCAAAGCCGCCTTTATTGACCAGATGAGTGGTGGAGATCACTTCTCTACTTCTCATTCTTTTAGCACTTCTCATTTGAACCTAATAATATATATATATATAGAGGAAAGTTCAAATGTGAACCACTTTTTGGTTGTGAACGTGAGGACAACCGAGAGCACGACATGTGACGGCTTTGAGTGTGGTCCCCCTCTCTAATTCAATGCCCTCCCATGAATCGCGCCTAGTCACCCGCCGTGGACCTGACGTGGCGCCTAGTCATCCGCCACATGTCGAGCTCTCGGTTGTCCTCACATTCACAACCAAAAAGTGGTTCACATTTGAACCCACCCCTATATATATATAGAGGAAAGTTCAAATGTGAACCACTTTTTGATTGTGAACGTGAGGACAACCGAGAGCGTGACACGTGGCGACTTTGAGTGTGGTCCCCCCTTTAATTCAATGCCCTCCCATGAATCGCGCCTAGTCATCCGCCGTGGACATGACGTGGCGCCTAGTCATCCGCCACGTGTCACGCTCTCGGTTGTCCTCACGTTCACAACCAAAGAGTGGTTCACATTTGAACCCACCCCTATGTATATATATAAAGGCACTGATTCAGTAGATCCAATCAACACGACAGTTTAGCTTATCCCCAAACAGTTTAAATTTCATATACATTCAGCTGTACAATCTCAACATTACGCCATTGAAACTAAAGAAGATCAAATTTAGCAAAAGTTTATGAATAATAATAAAAACCTTGAGTTGCAACAGCGCCCATTTCCTTCTCGACTTTGGCCTGCATTTCTCGCAAAGCAGCAGCTTCATCCTCCATCTCCTTTAATCTTTTCTTCATATCGTCCAGCTCCTGTTAGCAATCATCAAATTCACATATTTCCTACTTTCAGTCGATGTTCATTACTATAACAAAATCGATAAATTAGGGTTTGATGGTGAAATTGATTCCAAAAACAGTTTGATTAATGGAGCAGAGTAAAGATTTATGTTTAAGAACCGTACGGCACCGCTATCCGCCGCCACCATATCGACGTCGCCCTCCTCCATAGCTTCCCTCCCTCCTTCACGCACAGAGAAGAAGTTGAAACTGACCCCTTAATATTTCACTTTGGCCCAAAACTTTTTATTGAAAATTTTCTCTCTTAATCATTTTAAGACCTTCTTAACCAATTAAGCTCCCTAAGTTGCATTCTCATCCATTACAAAACAATCATATTTTATTTACTATATTATAAAAATTATTTAATTATTTTTGTCACTTAATCATCTAACACCAAATCATATAGTAAACATGAGTCGGTTTTGTTCACCTCTCAAACTTAGCATATAGTAAACCTGGTTAATCTAACACGAAAAACTTAAAAAAGTTTAATTCAGGGTAAGCCAATATATAATTGATATAAAATATATAATCGGGATAAATCGAATCTTATTGGATTGAAATTAACTTATACCAATAGTAACCTGACTAACCTGATGAAAATGTTAGAGACTTTTCTAAAAATTATTTGTATTTCTCTTCGATATGTATAGGTTATCAAAAACAACTTAGCAACAAGAGCAAGAAAACTCATAAGAAGACTATATTTGAATGTTATATGTAATCTTAAATGTTTGTGGACATTCCTGAGATCAGGATCTTTACAAGTATAAATATTTTTGTGACATGAATTTTTGACCATTTTGTTATTACATTGTCTTAATGAAAAGCTACACCAAAAATCACTTGTTTATAGTTTGTTGTTACTAAACTTGTTCAAAATGTTTTTTTTTTTATCTGTTAGGACCAAATCGTCCTAATTAGTGAAAGTTCTATAAAGAAAATTTTGGGCTTAATTGTAATATCTTGTTTATAGTTATTGGGCTTAATTGTAATATATTGTTTATAGTTATTGGGATTAATGGGCTTGATCTCATTTGTATTATGGACACCTATATAAAGGGTCTTGGGGCTATGGTTTGTGAAAGCAGCCATTTCAGATGAGAGTCGATTAGAGAAAATTAGTGTGTGGAGTGTGTGTGTTTTCTTGTAACCTGAGATCTCTCCGATAAATGCAAGAACACTTATTTTGCTACTGATTCTTGTTGAAATGCTTCTTTTCACCGTTGAATCTTGCTGAACTGGGACAACATTATCTAACTGAAATAGATGTATTCTCTACGTAGTACTCAAAATTCTAAAACCCAAATGGATACAATCTCGGCATTTTTACCACTTTATTATTTGAAAACGATCACAATGTCAAGTGTATACTTGCATCGTCACTGTAAGAACATTATGGCCACTATGTGGACCTATACGATTTTCCGCTATCAGTGTACATCTACCATAAAAATGTCTCTCTTAATAATTCAAGAATAACCATAGAAATTTCAAGAACCTCACTTGTCATAATTTTTTTCCACCACATCATTGTCTCCTCGATAAAATAAGAACCTCAATAAAATATTTTATATAGAACACAAATCAAATTTCTAAAATTAAAGTACATAAAATAAAATTCTTTATATGTATTTAGAAACTATTAAATCGACAAAACAACTTTTGTGTTAGACATCTCAAGGTTTAGAAAACAAATAAAATCAAGAGAATTCACATATCTTTTACATTGGACACTGAAATACGCAAACAAAGTATTGGAAATTAAGTATGATTAACGTGGAAAACTATTGTCAAATCCTACAATATAGGCAAACTGGTCTAGTCCAATTTGCGGTTTAAATGTTTTTTTGAGGTGTCTGGACTGAGCTAACAGTAAAAAAAAATATACACATGCATTAATTAAATTTGACTCGAGTGGATTAAACCAAGAATAAAATAAATAAAAGTTCAACTAAGAAGCAAATCGAGCAAGGGCATGATCGACGACATGGGTTTTCGAGCTCCATGATACACTTGCATTTTCAAGCTTTGTAGGCTATATAGATATAGTCCAATACAAAAGAGAGACCATTCGATCAAATACAAGCATATTTAGTTTCTACAAGTAGAACTCAACAAAAAAGCTGTAAAAATCGGCTTCACCCTCTCGGTTATCTTGATGGTACAGAAGAGTAAAACCCTATATACAAACACCATACCAAAGAGGATTCCAAGATCAACCCACTTAGAGTATCCCATCTGTATTTGCAATACACCCTTCAATATCATCTTACCGTCGATGGTAGGAGGACCTCCTAAGTACTCTGGGAACTCTAGCCCTTCAAACTCGTTCTTGTACAGTCCTTGTAATGCATATCTGTGGAATGAAATATAGTACATAGGGTATCTCCAAAATATAATCAGTAGATCATTTGGCAATCGAAAAAATCCTGCACTTAGTATCATCAATCCTTGGATTCCAGCACTAGATATGATGCCCATCAACAAATTTGGCACAATGGTAGCTACGATCATCATAAGACATTCAACTAGTAACATTGATGCAAAGAGGATTAATGAGAAACAGATGAATCGTTCATGTTCTCTTTGAAGTCCCGCAAGCAAGTAAGCGATTACTCCCGGAATTAGTGAGATGAGAAGCAGGTAAGGAGCCGAAGAGAGGGCATGGCTGATAACAAATGATCCAACCCCATAATGCCCATTTCATCTTTCCCATTGGAAGACCTACACAAAGGTAGTCACACCATAGTTGTTAGAGAACATTTGTTGAGTAAATTTTGTTTTTTTCAAGAACACACTAATACATCAACGAACCTTCATTTCCTCTACAAATGAGGGGAAACCACCGATGGCTAAAATCGTAAGGAATGAGGAAACAAACATGAGCAATGAAAGCCTCGCCTGTGTCATTAAGAGAAATAAACAACGATTCTCAATATCTAATCTATAGATGATTTGAAACCGGATGAAATTAAACTTGTTCATATATATAATAGCTTATGCGGCCAATTTGGTATTGTTTGACTTTTTCCCAATCAGTAGAAGAAAGAACATTCATTTCAAACTTATTCCTTGTGTAATTATAATTTGTAAATAGACTTCTTAACGAAAGTTGAAGATTTTCGACATTTACATATTGATCATTTCAAGCTACAAAGATAGCATGGTTACGGTAACCCATCAACCAGAAATTGTTTTAGCAATGGTTTTTTCCTTATCGAGAATATATTTTTGCTTTAACAAAACGGGGTTTTTTATGTGTGTAAAAATTATGCAAAATTTATACTATGCTAAACTTATTATGCTCAAATATAAAAACTTACGTTTAAGGAGCCAAATCCAGAGCCAATATTGTAGAAAACTGTTCCTAATGCAAAACCCAACGCAATATATATATACCAAGTCGCAACCAATAGTATCCTACATCGCGATACATGTTTATGAATGATCTTCTCGCAAGCACTAGGCATTGTGTAATAGAACTGGGTCTCAAGCTTCCTTTTTTCTCAATTAGATCCCCTTCCTACAAAAATCACACTTTTTATTATCTGCTATTGTGTTTAATTAATGTAAACCTTGGTGATATGAAAAAAAATAAGAGTATCTTGTACCTGCTGACATATAGTAGCTGTTTCATTTTGGACTTCCATATATATCTCAGATGACTTGTAGGATTCAACAAGTAAGTCGATTACTTGTTCAACAGGAATCGCTTTGTTACCAATATCCTAATAATGGGA
Organism: Centaurea solstitialis; assembly: GCA_030169165.1. Taxonomy (NCBI): domain Eukaryota; kingdom Viridiplantae; phylum Streptophyta; class Magnoliopsida; order Asterales; family Asteraceae; genus Centaurea; species Centaurea solstitialis. The sequence goes on along the minus strand of CM058047.1, from coordinate 20,363,344 downwards.
AAAGAACAATCGAGTAACCAAGTAAGGGTTGGGTATTTCCAAAGCCATGCATTTAGTCCCACGAACATATATAATCTCAACATGGATAAGAATACCCAATAATGAGTGCAAAAACCAATTAGATCACAAATTGATTAATGTATCAAACAAATGATAATGTACAATGATGATGATTTTAGTGAGAACATCAAGTCATTTTGTATAATCGATTTCACAAGAAAACAATGGATATTGGTAGCTAATATATAATAACCAACAAGTCTAGGAAGTGTGCAGTGCACACTCATGTAACTTGAGTAAAACCCGATAGAGATAATGACAAGTTTAAAGGCAAAAGGAAGTTCAATGATGCCAAGAAATGGCCCAACAAGAAGGTTAAACTAACATGCTGCACTTGTGGCATGATTTCCATCTCAAACGAGACTGTCGAGTTGATAAGAACAAGAATGAAGCAAAAATAAGGGTTCGTGGTCCGGATCTATGGATCAAAACCCATGTACGCCACTTAAAATGACCTTGGTTTTATTTCAAATTTGAGTTATATAGCCCTAGTATTTGAATCATTTTATGTGTCAGATGATGATGTAGATTGGTGAATCAACTCTGGTGCCATAAGTCATGTGTGCAAAGTTCGATGTTGGTTTACTTCATTGAAATCGGTTGAAGACGGATCCATGCTACACATGAGAACAATTTGAGTCCTCCTCTTCTTCATCATGGCTTGGTGAGGCTAGTGTTTAGTTGTAGGAAATTATTGAACTTTTTGATGTATTATACGTGCCATAAATTCAAAAGAATTTAGTTTCCGATATGCCTTTTGAATAAGTTAGGATATAAACAACTATTGAATCCGATAAGTTTGTGTTGTTTAAATGTGGCTCTCTTATTGGCTTTGGTTGTTTGAGAAATGAAATCTTTATGTTAATTTTGAATAAGTCTTCATGTTTTAAATCTGTTGATTTTTTATTTATAGCCTCTTCTTTGATTTTAAGGCATGCGGGTTTAGGCCATATTAATTATAAAAAAATAATTGAAATGCCAAAGATGGTCTAATTTTGGCCATTGCCATTGAAACAAGAGATGATAAGACCAGAAACCGTCCTGTTGCCATTCCTAGGTCACAATTTTCTTAGTGTAGTAAACATTTGCCATTCCTAGGTCACAATTTTCTTAGTGTAGTAAACATTAAGGAGGATATAGTCATACAAAATCATTTGATGAGGCTATGGTGTCTTAAAATGTTTTTTGGAAAAAGACAATAAATGATGAGATGAATTATCGGACTTACCACCAAAAGAAATTTAAGGCTCGACATTTGTAATGTCACCATCCAGGAGACTTTTAAGGCTCAACATTTGTAATGTCATTTAATAAATAAAGGAATGTTGGAATCATTCTAAAAAATATAGCAAATATTTGCTTAGTTCATATATTGTTCTAGTATGTATATACATCGCAATATATATATATATATATATTAGAAAAATCTATATATATATTAAAAGAAGGTTTTGGCTGACATCATCAATACGAAATTGAGCCATTTCATTGGCCAATTAATTAAAATACAACAATTGATGATGTCATCATGTATATGTATTTTTTTAATACCATATTAATAGCTATAAATTCATTTTTTTTGTAACTACAAATATGGAAAAATTATTTTCCAAAATTCACTTACCTAAAATTTCTCATTAATTTATTAATTTTCCTTTGATAATTTATATTTTGTATCCTTAGAATTATTTGATTAAATTATTTTTTACCACTTAGTTTTTCAATTTTCACCTTACATCCTTATCATATTAACGTAAATAATATATATGAATTAAAACCATTTAAGTTTTTTGTTTCTCCTTTCTATAAATTACACCATTATAATTGTCTCGACGATATCTTTAAAATGAGTATAATATTGAATATTTTTTTAATTTATTTATATTATTAAATATTAAAAATAGATATAAATTAATTTGTTTACATTTTATTAGAATTCTATTTTTGATAGAAACTTAAAGATTCCTATTTTTAATCTAATAATTTTTATAGATTATTTATAAATAATGAAAATTTATTTTATTTAAAATTCTACTGTTGACATTCTTGAAATTCAAAGATTTCAATCTTTTAGGGGGTGCTTGGTTGGGGGTATTGCAGGGTCAGGAATGGGAATGATAATTATAACTGTTGATTGGTATGATATTATATAATGGAATCATTCCTGCAGATCCATTAATTTCCATTCCTGACCAAATTGGGGGGAATAAAAATTTTCTTTCTACTCAGTTCTTTTTTTCATATATCATTCCATCTTTTAATGTTAAATGGAACATCTATTGTATTTTCAAAGTGAAAGAAACTATTTTTTAAATACGAAACAATTTTTCATTGATTATAGTGGGTTAACTAAGCAGCTTCAATACAATGCTTATTTTCATTCTTATTCTCCTGCATTCCCATTTTCATTCCCATTCTCATTCCTAAAATGAACCAAACACCCCTTAATCTTACTAATTTTATAGATCATTTATAAATATTGATTTTTTTAAATCTCTACAAATCAAAAACACTACATAATATATTTCTTAATCCCTCCCGTTTTAAAATCATTCACGAAATCCGAATCTTTCGACAAAAGAATTATAAATTATAAATTTTAGGTATTTTAACAACTATTAGATAACTAACATATTTAATAGTAAAGTAAGGGTAATTTCTTTTTTTTCCATTTAAATCGTTGATTAATTAGAATTATTTTTACTAAATAATTATTTTCTACTTACTCAATTTCAAAAAAAACTTTAAATAAACGACTGAAAAAAGTTAAATTTAAATTTTATATATATAATTTCCTAAATGGTTATGATTAAACTAAATTATTAATGTTTCTTTTATCAACTAAGTCATATTTATATTATTAATTGGATATTACGTTTGATTTGTGGTGAATTATTTGTCAACTTTATAATGCAAATGTTAATTCTAATTAGAAACTAAAACAATATGTTTAAATCGTCCGTGTATTACACGGGCCATTAACTAGTATAATAGTATATTAAAATAGAGAAAAAAAATGTTAGAAATCTTTATATTTGAAGAAAACTTTAAAACTCCCTATAAGAAAAAGAATTAATATTTTATTATTTTTTATTAATAAAAAACCTTAAAATTAAATATTTAAAAGAAAATATATTTTATTATATTAAATATTTTAGTAATATAGTTAAAAATAAAATTACTACAATAAAGTTGCTAATTTGTTAGGGAGCCTGAAATAATTTTTTTAAGATTTTAATTTTTTATATAGTTTATTTTAGAAAGATTATAACATAATTGGTTGAAATTGTCTTCTCAAGTAGATAAGAGCATCTATCACCAATTAATATATTAAATACAACATTAAAAAATCAGCTTTAACCATTGTTTCTCTTGTAGGGTAGATAAGGGCATCTATCACCAATTATAGTGTCAAAAATGGGTCTTTACTATTGTTTCCCTAGAGTCTTTACTATTGTTTCCCTTGTAGGGCAGATAAGGGCATCTATCACCAATTACAATGTGAGTCTTTGCTGTTTGGCTTAATAAATTTTGGGTTTTTTAGTTGAGGATTATGGTCCAACCAAAGCTCTCGTTCTAATCTTCTCTTTTCGCTGTTTAAAAAAAAAAAAGCCTATTGTTTCCTTTATTGGGCAGGTAAGGGCATTTGTCACCAGTTAATATATTAATTAGAGCATTAACTTTAGGAGTAGTCCCTTAATCATTAATGGGCCTAGCTTAGTCCAACCCTGCATCACTGCATCTGCATGTGACCAAATATCCAACAAAGATCTTTAAAACCTATCACTCATTTATGTCAAAGATTGAACAATTATATATGATCACCTACATGCGGTAATTGATGGTTATATCCAGATAATGAACCTGTTATATAGTGGTACTCTTAATTGGATCGGGTCATGAGCAATGGGAATTAGTCGGATGACACCCTTAAATGGGAGCTTGGATACCTCATAAATGTGTATCAATGTGTGAGTGTGTGTTTGATTGTCGTTCAAAAAAAATACTATACCTCATCAAAATCTGTGTTGATAGTCATCACGTAGTGATCTGCAGGACTTTCCAAATCTGGACAAGGAAACCCATTTGCTGCAAAAAACTGATCATGCAACCAAAGTAGTTACCTTCATGTTCTTAAGATGTATACTTATTATTAGTCATATCACACTAAAATAAAAACTGATTTTATAGGACGTCTAAAACAAAAAAAAATGTCCTAATAGAAAACTTTAAGTTTGTAGGACATTTTCAAAATAAAGTGTCGTATTAGCTAATTTTATAGAACAATTTTGAAAAATGTCTTATAAATCCAAGAGGACAGTTTTTCAAATAGTCCTATAAAATAGCTAATAGAACGTTTTATTTGAAAAATGTTCAAAAAGCTTTGTTACGGTGGCATAAAGCGTCTTGATAAACTTTTTGTAACACTTTTAGATGAAAAGTTTTTTTGTTTGGTCCTATAAAACAATCTATTAGGACGTTTATTTATTTTAGGTGTCCTATAAACTCAATTTTGTGGCAGTGTTATAAGATAAGGAGTACCTGATTTGCTGCAAAAGTAGGACCGAAGTATATCGTTTTACCCAAAGATAGAAGACAAAGGTTGCTAAAAAGCCCAAAAACCCGATTGCTTGGTTGATGGATGGCTGCTAAAACGGTCATGTTGTATTGCCGAGTGAGCTTAACAATCTGGTTCATAACGTAGTATGACGCTGCACTGTCAAGACCACTTGTAGGCTCGTCGAGCAAGAGAAGCTTGGGGTGTGTCAAGAGTTGTATGCAGATGCTCACGCGCCGCCTTTGGCCACCGCTAAGTCCTTTGATCCCCCATCCTCCTATTCTAGTATTCATTGAATCTTGGAGTCCCATCTCCCTTATAGTTCTATCAGCTCTCTCCCTCTTCTCGGATTTTGGCATCGACTTGGGCAGCTGAAGTTCGGCTGAGTAATATATTGTTTCTTTAACGATTAAAGTCCATGTTAAAGCTTGCTCTTGAGTCATATAAGCCTGCATTAATCACAAAGAAGTGTAAGCATATATAATCACGTGAATTAATGTGATTAGTATAAAAAAATCTCTTTGTCTAGGTGTAGACAATTTTGGTATAGTCATTAATGGTGTGAAAAAATAAGGAAAACAAAAAAAAAGAACTCAATTAGTGTGAAAAGAAGAAGAAAAGAGACAAAAATCCCCTTCTATTAATATTGTTCATGTTCTTGCTATTTTATATGATAACTAAGTTTGTTTTTAACAAAAAAGATTCTCTTTAAGCTCACATGCATTTTTAACGTTTTATTGTACATCATCTTATGGGTTATCTTACTAGGTTTTAATGAAAATGTATTTTTTATATAATTTTAATTTATGCTAATTAAGTACAATGTACTAGGCATCAGAGTTTTTGGATCTACACCAATGGATGCAAGCATGTAATTCTATCCAAAATCAAGAATTGGCGCCGTCTAAAATTCCCTTATAAGGGTTCTAATTTTAAAGAGGCAAAATGTAACCTTTTTGCGCTTTGTTTTCAGTGCCGGACACAGGAACTTTTCTAAGTGGGTGCACCTTTAAGATGGATGGAACGTTTGTAATGTCGCGGTTTGACTCATAAGAAAAGTCAACACAGTTTGACCCTTAGAAAAGTGAAACGGTTTTACCCGAGGGACGTTAATTGCAACGATTCTGGAACCAAGACATATTTTCCAAATAAACCAATCTTTTGAGCAAGAGTCAAGACTACGTCTTGCGTCCTACATGTGTTTAGCCGAGTTCCATCATTTCGAAGATATTTTTAGGTTTTTGACGGTTTCACAACTTTTCTTAATTTAGATTTTATTGTCATTATACTTACCTTTTTTTTGTTGATTTCTAGTTTGTTCTTTTATCGCTCTTTTTTTAGGCTTACAACTTTGTTTTATGCATCTAAGACTTCTAGAGCTCTAATATTAAACATGATACTTTTACTATTTAAAATTAACTAACAAAGCTAAAATAACACCAGGGCTTAAAGCAAATGACAAACGACTACACAAATTTAGTGCAAATTAGGTTTACAACAAACATATATATATATATATATATATATATATATTAATTAGGATAGATATATAATAAAATACCATCAATATATAGCAAATTATAGCTTAGGGTAAATAAGGCAAATGAATAATGATTGAATGGTACCACATATATAATATGCTTAGAAAATTTGTTATTGAAAAACAAAAATGAGAGAAAAAAAATAAATAATGTTTAGATGAGTATTGTTAAAAATTTCAATTTAGTTAAAAAATAGAAAACAATGGATGATTAAATTTGTTTTAGTTAGAAAATAAAAAACAATGGATGCTTATATTTGTTTTAGTTAAAAAAAAAGCAATGGATACTTAAATTTTTTTTAGTTATAAAATTAAAAACAATGGATGCTTAAATTTGTTTTAGTTAAAAAAAAAACAATGGATGCTTAAATTTGTGTTAGTTAAAAAAGAAAAGAAAAAACAATGCATGCTTAAATTTGTTTTAGAGTTAATTACATATTTGGTCCCTGTGGTTTGGACGAAATTACGATGAAGGTCTCTGAACCCTAATTTTCATGGGTGCAGTCCTTGTGGTTTGTATTTCGTTACGATGGTGGTCCCTTGCCCTAACATCTGTTAGAAATGGCTGTTAAATAATGGCTAAAAGACAAAAATACCCCTACTTTAAATATAACCCTTCCCTTTCCCCTTCCCCTTCCCCTTCCCCAACCCCACCCCAAACCCTAAAGAAGATGCAACCACCTCCACCACCCACCACCACCGCCGGCCACCTCCACCGCCGACTCCACCACCCACCGTCGGCCACTTCCACCGCCGACCGCCGACCGTCTCCACCTGCTACTCCCGCCTCCACCCTCCACCTCCATCGCCCACCTGCTACTGCCGCTCCACCCTCCACCTGCTACAGCCGCCACCACCCTCCACCTACTACAACCACCTCTTTTTCTTCTTCCAGATCTGCTCTCCGGCGTTGGGTGGCAACCGGTACGACCATCGATCTCCGGCGTGGGTCGTTCCAGATCTGGGTCGTTCCAAATCTGGTCGTCCCACCACCACCGTCGACCTCGTCGAACTGCAGAAACCCACCATCGCCGTCCATCTCGTCTCAAATCCCGTCTGAAATCTCGTCTGGACCAACGGTTTACTGGTGGTGATGATGATGATGATGGTGGTGTGTTGGTGATGCTGGTGGTGTGTTGGTGGTGCTGGTGGTGCGATGGTGGTGCTGATGGTGTGGTGGTGATGTTGGTGGTGGTGCTGATGGTGTAGTGGTGTTGGGGTTGGTTGGTGGTGGTGTTGGGTGGTTGGTTGGTGGTGGTGTTGGGTGGTTGGTGGTGGTGGTGGTGTTGGTGGTTGGTTGGTGGTGGTGGTGGTTTAGTGGTGGTTGGTTGGTGGTGTTTGTGGCCGGATTTTTGATTGGTGGTGGTTGGTGGGTGTTGGGTGTGGCCGAATTTCTGATTGGTGGTGGTTGGTGTTGGTGTTGGTGGTATTAGGTGGTGATGGTTGTGGTGGTGGTTGTGATGATGATAGTGATTGGTGGGTGGTGGTAGTGATGATGATGGTGGGTCGTGGGTGGTGGGTGGTAGGTGGTGGGTGGTAGGTTGGGGTGGGTGGTAGGTTGGGGTGGTGTTTGTTGCGTCGCTGGAAAAATGGACAGGAAAGAAGGTGAAGGGGAAGTGATGGTTGTAGTTGGTAGGTGGGAAATGTGTAGGTTGTAGGTGGTAGGCCACGTGTGGCATCTTGGTACACACACATATAAATATTATATAAAAGAAAATTATTAAAATATTATAAATAGAGTTTTATTTTAATAGAAAACAAAAAAATATGAAAAGACGAAAATACCCCTGCCCTAACGGAGCTTTTTAACGGACGTTAGGGCAAGGGACCACCATCGTAACGAAATTCAAACCACAGGGACCGTCATGAAAATTAGGGTTCATGGACCTCCATCGTAATTTGGTCCAAACCACAGGGACCAAATATGTAATTAACTCTTTGTTTTATTTAGAAAATAAAAAACCAATGGATGCTTTTAGAGTAACCTTGATCCTTAGGAGCCTTCACAAATCACAAGCCCTTATCAAACGACACGCCAACAATAAACTTGTCTTATTGTATTTGTTTTTAAATATTTAAGAGCACACTCTTAAGTTAAGTGGATGCACTGTTTTATCGACTCATTTTTTACTATTGTGTTAATCGATTGAGCGAGTGCACGACATCCCTCTAAGTTGTAGGTCGACCCTTGTTTGTTTCCTAATTTCATGAACATACATGTAATTTTTGGCCAAACAAGTATATTGTATGTAAATGAATGCCAAAGTGGTTCACTGTATTATTGTGCTCGTACCATAGTACAATACGTAAGCCTTAGTTTACGACCGTTGATAAGAATTCGTCCAGTGCTCCGTGTGTTTGAAGCCAATTGCCCTGCAGGTACGCACAACAAAGATTCAAAACTATTGTTGTATATAACATTGTGATACCACTTTCACCAAGGATGTATAATTCACAAAGTTTAAGTCTAAAATATATAAAGCATTCATATAGAAACAAGGATAAATTAATGCATATATGATTTATTTTGTGAATATTCTAAAACAAGAAGTTCACAAAGCTCGTGAAGGGTGAAGTTGCACACATACCAGCCAAAGAATCAAGGAGAGTGGACTTGCCACCACCAGAAGGACCCATGATGGCAACAATCTCTCCTGGTTTAGCATAACCAGTTGCACCACTAAGTATGGGCTGAAATCCATTAGAACTTGAAACAGCTACTTCCAGCTTCTCCCATGTCAAGTAGGGTCCATTCCTTTTCTTGATCACAAGGGATTCCGACTCGAGCATTTCGAGGGACCGTTCTCCTCCTTCATCTGGTTCTGGGTTAATCCCATTGTTATTTTTCAAACCACCCATCGAAGATCAAAGATCAAAATACAAATAGATTTAGATTGAGATTGAGAGAGGGAGAGGGAGAGAGACTTAAGTAGCAGTTTGGAAATGGTGAGAAGAGTAAACGAGTACATTTATATATAATAAAAAAGGACAAGAAGTGTTAAGTTAAAAGACAAATAATGGCAGTTTCGTAGATACTAATTGTGTATTTATTCCCTAGATACTAGTTGTGTATTTATGCAATAAAGTAGGAGCTTTAAATGCAAATGGTGTCGAAGCTTTGAACGTTTTATCAAAGGGGATTTTAACGATGTCGATGATATAGGCTTTATGTTTAGTCTTTAAAAACTAACTAGTGGTTTGTCCGCGCGTTGCGCGCGGTGTTTGGAAAACATTTTTAAAGAAAAAATAGAATTTGTTTTTATACATTATTTTCATAAAATTGATTTTTGTATTTAAATAATATACATTATAAGCTTATATACGATATTAATATTGATGGAGGAATGGTGTATGGAAAACTTATTTTTTCTAAGAGTAAATTGTGGATTTGGTCCATGTTGTTTGATAACTTTTTTGACCATGGTCCTAATGTATGTTTATCTTGGATATAGTCCTTGTGGTTTTCATTTCATTTTGATCATGGTACCTGTTACTAACTCATTCGTTAACTCCGTTAATTGAATGACTATTTTAGTAATTTTCTATTCTTTTGTTTTTTTTTTCTTGTAAAAAAATATATTTTTAAACACACATATATATATATAGATAATGATTTTAAAATAAATAAAATAAGAGATTATTTTATGATTTGGTTTTTTAAATTAAAATATAAGGTATATCATATACAATTTTATTATTTTTTAAACACAATAACATATGTTTGCATGTGTAATGAAAACGATACCAAGTTTCTTGTATAATCACTTATACTTCCAACTTTTTACTTTTGGGATCAATGTGGGACAAAAAAGATTTCACAACAATTAAAACAATTGGTGAAAGCTTGTTTCTCATGGCAACACCATTCAACCCATTATAACACATTCATTTTTTATTTTTTTTCATCTTCCAACCAATGTGGGACAACCAAAACACCATTAGTCTTTCATCTAATTACCAACTACAACCCTTTCATTGTGCCAAGTCATTTTATAGGTTCAAACCCAAAAAAGGATCAAAGGTTGAAGAAAGAACATTCAAACCATATCTTGTCCCTTATATAATCACTTCTACTTCCAAATTTTTACTTTTGCAACCAATGTGGGACAAAAAAGATTTTACAACAATCGAAACAATTGGTGAAAGCTTGTTTCTCATGGCAACACCATTCAACCTATTATATACACATCCATTTTTTTTCATCTTCCAACCAATGTGGGACAACCAAAATACTATTAATCTTCCATCTAATGACCAACTTAAAACTCGATGCGATGTATCAATCATGTCAAAATGGCAATTGTTAATGGATTATCATCATAATATATCAAAATTAAATTTGAGTCTATATGTTTCAATCATAAAGACAATCATGTACCATGATAATAATGATAACAATAAATTCAACAATATGGAAAAAAATAAATATATAATAACAAATGACATTCTCTGAAGAACATAATTTCTCCATGCTTGTTCAAACTCTTCTTTCTTGTTCATGCCTTCAACTTTCATACTCTTCATCCTCCTTCAAAGGAATTTCAAGAACTTATTTTGTTTATCATGAAATTTCAAAAGCAAAATCAATTTAGAAATAAAAAAATAAATAAAGAAGCAAATCAAGAGTATATATGATTCAATCATAATCATATACGATATATAATAACAACAAATCCAACAGTTTGTAAAAAACAAACATATGATAACAAATCAAATCAAATTCTTGTAAAAATATAAGTTCTACATACTTGTAAAGAATCTTCAAGGACCTTCCATGTCTTCAATTTTAAATTTTTAATCATCTTCATCCTCCATCAAATGAATTTCAAGAATTCCATATTATTTATATTTGCAACTTTAAAAGCTAAATCAATTGAGAATTAAAAGAAAATAAATGAAGAAGCAAATCAAGAGTTGGGGGTTAAACTCACATATGCAAATTTACAAAAAGACCAAAGTTAATTATGAGTTACACATTTCCCAAATAGGGGTAGAAAAGTCTTTAACATATTAACCATTTAAAAAAAAATCTAAAACATGAGAAAAAAGATAAATAGATTTATAGCCTCTAGAGAATGCCACCTCATTGTTGGTGGTTCTTCCTTTAATATATATAAATGATAGTTATATTTCTAGCTCAAAATCTAATAAGGCAAATCAATTTAATCTAATTTTATTTAATTACTACTTAAGTATCAAAAAATAAAAATTTTATCGATCTTATGTAATATTTGTACTTGCAATTTGGTCCAAAAAAAATTAATGTATATATCTTACATTTTTAATTGGTTCAAAATTCCTTTGCTTATGGCCTTACTCTTCTAGTAGGAGATTTTTCTTCCAATCAAAAAGTATGTAAATATTAACTTAACCCCTATGAACTAAGAATGCGTTCATTTAGTGCCAAAGCGATTTTTCGTTTCCCCCCCCTCATTTAGCGAGTGATGGACTTTGCAGAAATTGACGTTGTGTTTCCGAAATGAAGTAAAGCAAAGGAAAGGAAGTGAAAAGGGAGGGAAGTAAGAGAAAGTTGTTTTCAAACCCTATTTAAGAGAGAAGGGAAAGGGAACCGAAGAAAAAAATAATGCTAAGTTTCCTTTCAAAACTTTTTTCAGAAATGTAGGAGGAAACGAAAGGAAATGAAGTTAAAACTAATTTAATATTTATTAAAATTATTAAAATTACAATACTACTTGACCTTTCATTATAAAAGATATTTTTGAAAATGACATATTTCCTTTTTTTTTTCTCTTGTTCAAGAACAAGAGAAAAAAAAAAAACACAAGTTCGTCGTGAAATGAGTCACCATATCAATTTGTTGTTTGTTATCATAGTAATCATTTGTGGAGATTTTTGGAGAGTTCTCCAAATTTGAAGATTTTTACATCTTATTTTCTACTTTCTCCACTTTGGAGAAAGTTTTGAAGAATTTATTAGAGACAAAATGTATACAAAATCTCTATTTTCTTTTATTTTGAAGAAGCTGTTAAAGATGCTCTAATAACAAATCTATTTAAAACCAAAAGAACATCAAAACATCCACCTAAATTAGAATATTGAAACATTGAATTTTCAACATTATAATTAGACCTTTTTTAGAGAAATGGAGATCTAGAAAATAACATATTAACGATAAAGTAAAAATACCATCAAACATGGATTTTCAAACATCAAAACTTCAACAATCTTTTTCAAACTCGGTTGCATTATTGGAGGACTCATCATCATCTTTCTTCATCCACCTTTATTGTTTTGAGCTACCCCTTGGATGTAGTTGCATACTTGCATTTAGTGCAAGAACCACCCTTGACACTTCATTAGTCCATTTTAGTCTTCAAACAAATAAACGAACGAAAACGAACTTAGTAGTTGAATCTCACATATCGTCCTCTCTATATTTTGTGACTTGCGCAACTAAAATTGATTCTAAAATCGATTTTAAATTCAACTCTTTGTATTTTGGTTTTCTTACTCTGGCTTTAGATAAAATTTAAACCCTAAAAAACATCTTTTTGAAAAGCGAAAGGAGAATACGAGGGAAGAAGCTTCGGCAATGCCATCACTCCCACCAAGCGGACTCAAAATATATTAAAACAAACTAGCAAGGTGCTAGAAACAGGAGTACAAGAAACCAAAGACGAGGCTCCCAAGGCCCGGATACAAAAACAGGAACAAATCAAGGGAAGAAAAAATATTCGAAAGAACTCCTACACCAAAAAACCAGAACTACTAGACATCACTGAATCCTAGCGGGGACTTGCACCATTTATCCTATATGTCATGTTCTTTCTCCAATCTTACCAAACGCTAAACAATTGTCTTGTCATGTTCTGTCTAAGTTTGTCTTGTCCTGTTCTGTCTGCATACTAAACACACCCTTAATGCCAAGTGCATAAATTTGTTCATCTCTTCAGTTTTTTTTTTTCGGTTTAATTTTTTAGTAGGCATGTGATTAATTTTTCGTTACTTTGTTACAAATTGGTTAGTGTCAAATGCACAAATTTGTTTAATGTTTTTATTTTATTTTATGGAAGGGTGTTCGGGCCAAAGCCCGACTAATCCCCAACAATTTTGGAGGCTAAATATGGCCCCACTTAAATGTCCCCAGACATGCGTATAGGAAGGCTCGAACTTGATTAGGGCACTATGAACCCTCGAGCAATAACCAATCTGTCACAACACTGGAAGACTTGTTTAATGTTTTGTTCCTCTAGCCATTTGGTTTATTCTTATGAAGCAGTTAAATTTTTTATTAATGTATAATTTGTTCATTTGCTTTAAGTTTAAATAAAATAGAAAAACATATAAATAGTAGTATATGACGTCGTTTTAACCAAAATACTAAAAAGTTGGAGCGAAAATCTAACCAAATAAATTATTTTTATTTATTTAGTTAACAGAACTATTTAAACTGAAAACGAATAACCTGAAACCGTTTTGGTTTAAACAAATTATTCAATTTCAGAAGTTAATTTCAACATCTTATAGTATGCCCCCAACCATGGATGGAGCTATTATGGGGTACACGATGGCATGTGCCACCGTATTATTTGTCTGACAAAGAGTAAAATTTTTTAATTTTGTGGAGTTGCAACCATATCATTTTGGAGGGTGCTACCCTATTATTTTCGAAACTTCAAAGGGTGCACCTAAAAACTAAAAAAATTATTTCGAAATAAATAAAAAATCAAAAATATCTCTCAATATCAACCAAATTTTTTTCTTGAAATCAATCAAAAACCCCCAAAAAATTCTCACGATATTTAACAAAAAATCAAAAGAGTCTATATCGAAATCAACAAAAGTTATTAAAACATCTCTCAAAATCAACCAAAAATTTAATTATATGATGACACCTTTTGAAAAATGTCTTGGCTTCGTCCTTATCCCAACAAATAACATTTCTGGATCCACCATCCATCATCACTTTCCTTGCAAAAGGAATTATAACTAGTACCCAAAGTTTGTTTAAGAGTAACGAAGACTGCCTGCGTTATACATAACAGAGATGAACGTGTCGAGGATGATCACTTTTGAGAAGGTCCTAATAGTCGAGCATATTTCTCGAAAGGAGATCGACGAGAAGCATATTTTGATACTTGTTACTAATTCTTTTTGTTCTGGATCCCGTGACTCATGGGAGATAGCGATATGTTATAAACACAAACACGAGACCATAGTGATGCCAAAAAGGAATCACGACACAATTTGACCAATTATAGTTTCTCGTCTAATTAAAATTCATATTAAAAGCATAATAATATGATAAATATAGATTAGATATGAATTAAAATCTCCATAGTTCTTACGGCTCCCTTTACGATTGAATACCCATCTAAAAGAATCATCAACAATAAATGCAAACAAATAACCCGTTTTCAGCATCGATTTTTTTTTGAAAGGGTGTCCGGGCCAAAGCCTGAATAATCCCCGACAATTTTGGTGGCAAAACATGGTCCCACTTAAATGTCCCAGGCATGGGCACGGGAAGGCTTGAACTCGGTAAGAGTGCTATGAACCCTCCGAGCGATAACCAATCCACCACAGCACTATTGACAACTGTTGGGGTAACACGTAACCATCAAAAGAGCCTCTACTCCCATTCGATGAGTATTGGAGATTTGAGCCTCATTCACATTCATGACATTAGAAGCCAAAACGATTTGAATTAGAAGACGTGAACATAAAATTCCACCATCTTTGCACTTTATCCTTTACCCGACAACACCTGAATATGATGTGATTCACCGTCTCTACCTTGCTTATCGATTCCAATCGGATCGAACATGATTTTTTAGTAAGGACCCGGTTTAGAATTGCTCTCCAGAAAAGATACATATTGATCTTTGCTGGAATAAGATTATTCGGGTTTTAAAAGCCCATATATAACACTTCTCAACTTCTTGAGTTCGACTCTCATTGACTTCACCGAATAAATTCCGTTCTTAGATCTTATGAGCCTATATCTACTTATCTTCGTCATTTGTGAGAGACGTTGATACCACCATTTGCTTCATCTGCTCCACTTCGGTTCTTACTCGTCCTTTCTCACCTTACTCCTCCAATACCACGTAACACTTAACCTTAGTCTCTCGGGTACTGTCACTTCTAGGTTTCTCTCGAGCTCAAAAGCTCTCAAGAATTGATTCTTTAGGAGCCTGTCTTCGTTATAACTGTGTCTAGAATCTTACGTTGTTGTTGTTGTGTTAGAGTCCCACATCGGCTAGACTTGGACCAAATCTTCACTATATATGTTGGAACCCCCCTTCTCTCCTAAAGGGCTCTTTTGGAGATTAATCCTGGGGTTCCACATATTCTAACATGGTATCAGAGCAAAGGTCTACCACTCTAGGGACTAACATGAAGCCTCTCTCCTGGTCCTCTCGTGACCTTCTTCTGGTCCTCTCGTGACCCTTCTAGTCTCTTCTCCTGGTCCTCTCGTGACCCTTCTAGGCTCTCTATCTAGCCTCTGTTGGAGGGGGCGTGTTAGAGTCCCACATCGGCTAGACTTGGACCAAATCTTCACTATATATGTTGGAACCCCCCTTCTCTCCTCAAGGGCTCTTTTGGAGATTAATCCTGGGGTTCCACATATTCTAACAGTTTCCAATCCGTTTCACACAAATGTCATCAAAAGAAATACCGACTTCTATTAAAATATCTATAGCCTTCCCCACATGCATCTCGCCAAGGTTCGTGTCCATCCACCTTCACGCCTTGTTGACCACAATCCAACCCTCCATTTCTATCATTAATAGCATTAATCACTTTACTCTAAGCCAGTAAGCCGAATTCGGGTCTGTTTTGAACTTGCAATCCCATTTGATGTTCAAGGGGTACCCCCAAAATATCTACAAGGGGTACCCCCAAATATCTACAAGGAAGGTTTCCTTTCGGGATTAATCACTTTGCTTCTCGACATCTTTTCTTCAAGGGGTACCCCCAAATATCTACAAGGAAGGTTTCCCTTTTAGACTTTATGTCTAAGGCTGCCATGCTAACTCTCTCGGACTTGAAACTAATGCCAAAAATTGAACTTTTTTGACATGTTTAATCCAAGACCCTAAACGAGGTAAAAGCATATGAAAACACAAATTATGTTCTTTCCCTTCTCAACCAACCACTTGTTGATGAATAACACATCATCTACAAAAAAAATGAGAAATTTTAGAGTCCCTGAGACAAATATCTAAGTCGATCATTCACCAAGTTTTTAGACTTGGCTTCCTCCATGAGCATGTATAGCCCCTCCCCATAGCTGCAACAAAGACAAAAGGGGAGCCATGATATAAGCACCGAGGAAGTGGTTGAGTGTAGACAAGCTTTAATCCAATTTCTCCATTTGTGAGATCCCGTCGCTTCAAGCATGCACACCTCCAAAAGGAATCTCCAATCCACCGAGTTGTAGGCTTTTTTCGAAATTCTTTGAACATCATCACCTCCTTTTTTTTCTTCTAGCTAGTCCAACTTATAATTTCATTAGCTATAAAATCTTCGTCCAAAATGAATCTACCTTTCATAAAAGTAGACTAGAAATCACTCACTAGCTAACAAACTAACGACCTTGCTAAATCGATTTTCAAGAATCTTAGGTATTACTGTAAGTTTGTGGGGTTCCAACTCAAAACCAATTGGCAATAAGTGGAGTAGCCCAGGACTCTTATAAGCACATTACAAGTTCACTTTGTGTCTGATGTGGGACATTGCTCAACAATTAATGCAACCCACCAAACTTGTGGGTCTATAATCTTTGCACTCTTTAGCACCAGGACCTTCGGTATGAGGCAAATTAAAGACGAATTACATCCTTTGGGGATCCATGATTTTACCTGAAACTCAAAAACCTCTCCACAGACAATCCGCTTTCATATTTTTTTCTAGAAAAGTTTTATAAATCCCTATGTTAATTTGAACGTTGTTGAGTAGTATGGAATGAATCAATAGTTCAAAATGTTTTGATATGATGTTGTATGCTCAATTTTTATGGTTCGATAAAAAAGGTTGTTCCAAGACCGTGTTATCTAAATTAGAGAAATCAAGATCTTCATCAAAAATAAATCCAAAGTTCGAAATCGTCATTTGACTTGCCCAACATTTATCAAAATTCAACGAATTAATGTTGGTGAAGTTGTTTACTTTTTTTTAACTTGCTAGATATTTTTTTTTTTGATCTAGAGATAGAAGTTTCTTTCATAATTCTACACCATTTTAAAAATTTTATATTTGGTTATTTAGAAATTTCATTTTAGATATAGATGTAATATTTTTTAATTTGAAGCCATAAAAGACCCCAAAACGCCTCTTAAACCAGTTAGACGCTTTATGTGGTCTAGTTTGACTACTTTGGTCATTGGTTACCAATCGGATCGGTTTGGAAACTTCCTAAACCGCAATTACGGTTTGGTTCTAGTTTATGCGGTTAAACTGTAACAGCTCGTCCCACATCGGCTGGTGAGGGGAACGAAGCAATATTCCTTACAAGGTGTGTTGATACCTCACTTGGTGAGATGCGTTTTGAGTTGTGACCTGGACTGGGCAACTCCAAAGCAAAACCGTGAGGGAGTAGGGGTGAGCGGTTAGGGCCCTGTGTCTCCAAAGCGGACAATATCAAACCACGGTCGCCTGGACTGTTACATAAACAGCCTAAATGGGATGCAAACCCTGTAAAATACATCAAATAATATAAATGCATTTGAATATATATTTTGTTCATCATGTCAAGTATTTATACATGAATATATGGTACATCCATGATACACTTGCATTTTCAGGTTCTGTCGACTATATGATCTGAAAGAAAAGATAGATATTGAACCGAGTACATGCATTTTTAGTTTCTACGAGTAAAACTCAACAAAAAAGTTGTAATAATCGGTTTCACCCTCTCTCTTGTCTTGATGGTATAGAAGAGTAAAACCCTATATACGAACACCATACCAAAGAGGATTCCAAGATTGACCCACTTAGAGTATCCCATCTCAATTTGTAAACCCTTCAATATCATCTTACCATCGATGGTAGGAGGACCTCCTAAGTACTCTGGGAACTTAAGCCCTTCAAACTCATTTTTGTACAGCCCTTGTAATGCATATCTGTGGAATGAGATATAATACATAGGGTATCTCCAAATTATATTTGGTAGATCATTTGGCACCTGAAAAAATCCTGCACTTAGTATCATCAACCCTTGGATTCCAGCACCAGCAATAATGCCCATTAATAAATTTGGCACAATGGTAGCTACGATGATCATAAGACATTCAACCAGTAACATTGATGCAAACAGGATTAATGTGAAATAGATAAATCGTTCATATTCTCTTTGAAGTCCTGTAAGCAGGTATGCTATGACTCCAGGAACAAATGAGATGAGAAGTATGTAGGGAGCTGAAGAGAGGGAATGGCTGATAACAAATGATCCAATCCCGTAATGCCCATTTAATCTTTCCCAATGGAAGACCTACACAAAGGTAGTTACATCATAGTTGTTAGAGAAAAAAATGTTAAGTACATTTTTTTTTGAAGAACACATGAAATATATCAACGAACCTTCATTTCCTCTACAAGTGAGGGGAAACCACCAATGGCTAAAAAGGTAAGGAACGAAGAAGCAAACAGGAATAACGAAAGCCTAGCCTGTGACATTACGAGCCATAATTAATGGTTTTCAATATCTAATATGTAGATGATCCAACATTCCATATGAAATTAAGCTTGTTCGTAGATGTAATAGGTGAAAGAACATTCAAATTTTTTCCCCAATCCGTAGGTGAAAGAACATTCATTTCAAACTTATTTCTTGTGTAACTATAATTTCTAAATAGAGTTCTTAACGAAGTTGAAGATTCTCAAATTTTACATATTGATCATTTCAAAAATAGTATGTGTAACCCAACCGAACAAGGAATTGTTTTAGCAATGGTTTCTTCCTTATCGAGAACATATTTTTTCTCCGAGAAAACGGCTGTTTATGTAGAAATTATGAAAAATTTCTACTATGTTAAACGTATTATACTCCAATATAAAAACTTACTTTGGAGGAGCCATATTCGGTGCCAATATTGTAGAAAATTGTTCCTAATGCAAAACCCAATGCAATATATATACCAAGTCGCAACCAATAGTATCCTAAATCACGATACATGTTTTTGAATGATCTTTCTGCAAGCACTAGGCACTGTGTAATGGAACTTGGTCTCAGGCTTCCTTTTTTCTCAATTAGATCTTCTTCCTTCAAAAATCACATTATTCATTATTTGCTATTGTATTTAATTAATGTAAACCTTGGTAATATAAAAAAAGAGTATCATGTACCTGCCCACATATAGTAGCTATTTCATTTTGGACTTCCATATATATCTCAGATGACTTGTAGGATTCAACAAGCAAGTCGATTACTTGCTCAACTGGAATCATGTTGTTACCAATATCCTAGTAATTGGAAAAGAACAATCGAGTAAACATTTAACGGTGGGGATTTCCAAAAGCAATGCACTTAATCCCACAAACAAATGAAATATCAACATGTATATGAAAACACAATAATGAATGCAAAAACAAATCAGATTTTTATTTTTTCAGTGTATCAAACAAATGATAATGCACAATGTTGATGATTTCAGTGAAATCATCTTGTCATTATGTGTAATTAGATTCATAAGAAATAAACAAGATTTGTAGCTAGTCTATAACAACTTACAAGGCTAGGAAGTGAGAAGTGCACCCTTGTGTAACCCCGTATAAAACCTTAGGATCATTGTATGCTTTTGTATGGTCGAGTTCTAATTTGGAAACTCATGGCAGTGCCCGAACCATGTGTTTGCGGTCATAGAAAGGGTACTTGTTGTGCATTTTTGGACATAGGAAGTGCCCAAGCCATGCATTTCAGTTTGATGGTTTACCAATGGTTGGTTTGACACTAAGGGCCGGGTTCATTGACTGATAAGTCTTTATTTGAATATGGTTTCTTAGTAATGGGTTATCAGTTGATGGTGAATCAACTGATAAGACTTTTCCGTCAGATCATTAATTGCTCCTTTCGTAGTCGCCCACTATGTATTTTCAACAATCATCTCCGTGTAATGGGGATTTATTCTTGACATTTTAATAAGCATGCATACTTGCGATTCACTAAGTTTAAAAAGAACTATTTGTGCCAAAATTGGTACTTAAGAAATTGGCCCATCCTCAAGTTAGTTTCATGGTACCCTAGTAGAATTTGGTTGAAATATAACTTAAGGAAAATAAGCTCTCATGCCATCTATGTGTTATCCAAGATTTTATATACCAGTCATTTCTTAATGTTTTTGGAAATCATTAAAGAGGAATGATTTTCCTTGAATTCAAAAAAGTCATTACAACCGGTATAAATACAACAATGAAACCCTAAAACACAATGAAACCCTAAAACACAAAAGGCCATGGGCCGGGCTACGACTAACTAAATACAAAATAAATAAATACAATACATTTACTAACATCACCCCGCAGTTTGAACATCCGGATTTCGAACGTTCAAACTGGATCTAAAATCAAGAAATAATGATGTAGATAACCCCTTTGTAAAAATATCGGCATATTGAGAGCTTGATGGGACGTGAAGAACTCGAACATGGCCGATAGCAACTTTGTCCCTAACAAAGTGAATATCAATCTCTATATGTTTCGTGCGTTGGTGTTGAACCGGATTGGAGGACATGTAAACCGCACTCACGTTATCACAATAAACAATGGTAGCTTTGGTAGGTGGTCTGTGGAGTTCGCGAAGGAGATTCCGGATCCAACTAGTCTCGGCAACGGCATTAGCGACTCCACGATATTCCGCTTCGGCACTAGAGCGCGAGATGACACTTTGACGTTTAGATGACCAAGACACAAGGTTGTCACACAATAACCGGAAGTAGATCTGCGAGAGGCAGGACATCCCCCCCAATCTGCATCAGTGTAGGCAATAAGATCTGAAGAGGGGGAGACATGGAGCTGAAGACCGTGAGTCAATGTGCCCCGTATGTATCGTAGGATGCGTTTGAGAGCATGGAGGTGGGGCTCTCGAGGGTCATGCATATAAAGGCAGATCTGCTGAACTGCAAAGGCAATATCCGGTCTGGTGAACGTGAGATACTGAAGAGCCCCGGCAAGGCTGCGATATAACGTGGGATCAGCCACAGGAGGGCCATCTGCGCCTAATTTGTGACCGGGTTCCGCCGGGGTGCGGGCGGGTTTACAGTTGAGCATGTGAGCACGCTCAAGGATCTCAGCCGCATACTTTTGCTGGGAGAGAAATAGACCAGTAGATGACCGGCATGCGGAAATGCCGAGGAAGTAATTAAGGGCACCCAGATCTGTCATGGCAAACTCATGACCAAGCTGAGAAATGATCTGCCGAAGAAGCGCTGTAGATGATGCTGTAAGAATGATGTCATCCACATATAACAGGAGATAAGCAGTGGCGTGCGATGAGTGGTATATAAATAGAGATGGGTCAGTCCGACTGTGCTGAAAACCAATCTGAAGAGCATACTGAGCGAATCTGTGATACCACGCTCGGGGAGCCTGCTTAAGTCCATAAAGAGAGCGCTGGAGGTGACAAACATGATCCGGGTATCGAGGATCACGGAAGCCCGGTGGCTGATGCATGTAGACAGTCTCCTGAAGGTGTCCGTGAAGAAATGCATTCTTCACGTCAAGCTGGTGAATGGGCCAATGCTGAGAGACGGCAATGCTCAGGACTGTGCGTATGGTGGCCGGTTTCACAACCGGGCTGAAAGTCTCGTCACAGTCTATTCCCTGCTGTTGACTGCGACCATTGGCCACTAAGCGGGCCTTATAACGAGAAAGAGATCCATCAGCGTGGTACTTGTGGCGAAAAAGCCACATGGACCGAACCACATTGACCCCAGGGGGTCGAGGAACAAGATCCCAAGTCTTATTCGTGATAAGAGCACGATATTCCTCATCCATAGCCTTTCGCCAGTTAGGATCCTGTAGGGCCTGTAAGTGAGACCGGGGTAAAGGGGTGATGGATGTGGTATGTAGGTTAAGACGTTGAGTAGGTTTGACAATCCCGCTCTTAGCACGAGTCATCATAGGGTGTGTGGGGTGAGGAGTGGGAGAAGAGACAGATGACAGAGAGGGCGGGGGGTGGGGGCCCTGTATGTCGGCCGAAGATTGGTTAGGGGAGGGAGATTGGGCCGTAGGTGGGGTGGTGAAGGGAACCGTGGGGGCGGGAGGAGGATGATGCGAGTGGAGTATATCTCGCATGATAGGAGAAGTGTCTGGACAGTCATCGAGGAAAGAGTAGGAGGGGGGGTTGGTTGGAGTGACCGAACCAAATGGGAAAATAGACTCATCAAACACGACGTGACGAGAGATGATGATACGTCGAGTGGAAAGATCAAGACATCGGAAACCCCTGTGTTGTGACGGATAACCTAAGAAGACACAAGGTGTACTACGAGGGGCTAATTTATGTGGGGTGGTGATGTGGGGATAACATAGGCATCCGAAGACGCGGAGATGAAAGTAGGAAGGGTGTTTTTGAAACAAACGGAAGTAAGGTGTGTCAAAGTTGATGGATGTTGAGGGAAGAATATTAAGAAGGTGGGTAGCCATATGAAGAGCTTCTACCCAAAATGTGGGAGGAAGGTGAGAATGAAAGAGTAAGGTGCGAACCACATTGTTAATGGTTCGAAGCATGCGTTCCGATTTCCCATTTTGTTGGGATGTATGTGGGCACGAGAAACGAAATTGAATTCCATGTAAAGCAAAGAAGTCATGAAATTGTTTGTTGTTATATTCCCCCCCATTATCACATTGGAAAGATTTAATAGTAGAGTTGAATTGGGTTTTGACATGATAGAAAAATTCTTGAAATTTTGAAAAAACTTCAGATTTTTGTTTAAGAGGAAAGACCCACAAGTAATGTGTGAAGTGATCTAGGAAGATGACATAATAACGTAGACCACTAACGCTAGGAATGGGAGAGGTCCAAACATCAGAGTGGATTATGTCAAACGCATGGGAGACAACAGTGTTGGAGTCAACGAAAGGAAGTTTGGTGTGCTTTCCAATTTGACAAGAATTGCAAAGAACACCAAGTTTATCACTAGTGCAAGAGATAAAATTATTTGAAACTAATGACTTCAAGACTTGGTCTCCGGGATGACCAAGTCGTTGATGCCATGTGGATTGAGTGGTGGAGAGGAGAACTTGCGGGTTTGGTGAGTTGACCGGATAAAGAGGCCCATCGCTATCACAGCGGATTAGGGGGCGTCGGGTCTTGTAGTCTCTAATAGTGAAGCCAAAACTATCGAACTCAATGGAGGTTTTATTTTGACGAGTAAATTGACGGACAGAAATTAGGTTTTTAATTATAGTGGGAGAGATAAGGATGTTGTGAAGATGTAATGGACGGTACGGGTTATTAAGGGGGAAGGAGGCATGGCCGGTGGTCACTACAGGCATTTGGGATCCATCACCGACTAAGATAGAACGAGTATCATGCTTATCAAGAATAGAGTTTAGGATACCTGCATTTGCGTGCACATGGTCGGTCGCCCCGGTGTCCATATACCATTCCGTCGAAGAATTGGTCTTTGTTGCAGCAGTGGGCGAATGCTGCCAGAATGCTGTAGCATTCTGTTGCGATCGATGTTGTTGATAATGCTGCGACACTGGACCAAGCAGCCCGGTAAACTGTTGTTGCCACTGGGCCGATGGGTGCTGTTGGCGAGCCTGTGTCGGCGGAGGAATATACACCCAGCCGTATCGAGGTATCGACGACTGGTGCTGGTAATGATTGATTCTAGCGTCCATTGAGGGATGGACAGCAGTACGACAACGACGGTACGGAAAAGGTAACGGTGCTGCAGTGGCTAGGCAGCGGCGTTGGTGCTGCAGCAGCAGAGCGGCGGCGTTAGGGCTGCAGCGGAAGGGGGCAGCAGCGAAGGTGCTGCAGCGGGGGGCGGCAGCAGCGGAGGTGCTGCAGCGGCGGGGTGGCAGCAGCGGGGCGGCAGCAGCGGAGGTGCTGCAGCGGCGGGGCGGCAGCAGCGGAGGTGCTGCAGCGGCGGGGCGGCAGCAACGATGGTGTTGCGGCGTCGAGAAAAGAAGAAGTAGAAGATGGTGATAGGCGGAAGATGGAGGAGGTAGCCGGCCCTAGAGTCGACGGTTGCGAAAGAAAGAGAAAGCTTAGGAAGGAAGCTAACTAAGCTCTGATACCATAAAGAGGAATGATTTTCCTTGAATTCAAAAAAGTCATTACAACCGGTATAAATACAACAATGAAACCCTAAAACACAATGAAACCCTA
This sequence comes from Centaurea solstitialis, assembly GCA_030169165.1. Taxonomy (NCBI): domain Eukaryota; kingdom Viridiplantae; phylum Streptophyta; class Magnoliopsida; order Asterales; family Asteraceae; genus Centaurea; species Centaurea solstitialis. The sequence continues at coordinate 20,338,879 of CM058047.1, read as the reverse complement.
AAACACAAAAGGCCATGGGCCGGGCTACGACTAACTAAATACAAAATAAATAAATACAATACATTTACTAACAATCATGCAACAACTTTAAAAGGTTCTAATATTGTTTTATAAGGGTGCGTTTGGTATCGGTACAGGATTGAACAAAACAGGACAGGACAGAACGGGACAGAACTGAACAGAACAGCTGTTCGTTCAGTGAGAGATATGACCTTCAAGTGAACTTTAGGTGATGGCAAAAAAAAAGATGCATTTATTTGTTGACTAATTAGTCCGCATATTGGGTACTTCGATGCAAAAGGAAGTGGAAGCTGAGCGATGTTGGAAATGACTCGGCATTGAGGCAAGTAGTAAAATGATGAATACATCTTATGTGGTCACATCTTGAATGGTAAGTGAGACTCCCTCTTTGACATATATCAAAAATTTTGAATCCCCTAAAGAGACATGAGATTCCTTTGAGTCCAAAAACATGGCCAAATGATACTTCTAGTAAGAAGTTTTGCAATAGCAATTTTAATAATTAGAAGATGTGAACTAGAGGCAAGTTATAGTGAAATACAATGAGCATCCACTTATCCTAAGGCAATTTCTCAACATGATATGAAGTTGAACAAAAAGACTTTATGCATACTTAACCACAAAAGAAGAACCTCTTTAGAACGTGACTTTAAGCATACTAAAACACACGACATGAGTTTTCTGTTTTACAACTTGGGGTCATTTGCATAGAGATGAACCTCTAAAGGGTCAAGAGGCTGACAGACCAAAAAATTATGTTGGTTTATGTTCCTTTTGTTAATATGGTGGAAGATGGTAAAATTAAACAAGAAGTTCAAAGGCAAGAGGAAGTTCAATGATGCCAAGAAAGGGCCCAACAATAATGTTAAATTAACCGGTCGAACTTGTGGCATGACTAGCCATTAATGACAAAGTGGGTGTACTGGTGGCCTAGAAACGTGTCTTCGATCGCTGACTATTGGGATAAAATTCGGAAGGCTGGTGAAAGAGTTTGGAAGCTGAAGTTCGTAAAACTACCGGGGTGGCGTTCCTTAGCATGATGTGGAAATCTAGAAATGGTAAGGTGTTCAAAGGGGATCTGGAAAAAGACAATGTTATTACTAGGGAAATTCAAACTGTTGCTTTTAATTGGGTAAGGTGTCTCTCTAAAGGTGGTAGACTCCTTATCTGGGAGAATTGGCTGTGTAACCCGGCTAATGCCTTGAGTTTTTGTACTGCTCTAGCTTCTCGCTAGTTTTAATAATCTAGGGGATAAACAGTAACGAACAATATAGATATGCTTAAATCTCTGAAAGGTGTGTGAACACTTTCAGATCAAATCAATTCGGTGGTTCTCCCGAATTATTCAATCGGATACAATCCAGAGATCGAGAATTTTTTGTATGTTGTATCTGAGATGTTTTGAACCAACGAGAGCCACAAATAACGACCAAAAAATCATATATATAATGATGAAACGGAGTAACTGCCAAAAGGCAGTTTTCTGGTTTCCAACGTGTCAAATTTATTCACTCAATTTTCGAAAATTAATTTTCTGAGTAATTTTTGACATAACAACTTAGTGGAAATAACAACGTGTCAAATTTATTCAGCTCGACCCCAGCCAGGGGCGCTGCCCCTTGGACCCTGCCAGGGGCTGCCGCCCCTTGGACCCCGCTACCAGGGGCGCTGCCCCCGGACCCCCGTTCTTTAGGGGCTTCTCCCCTAAAATCATAATAAATTCAAGTCGGTATGCACTCCGCACCTCCAAGCCTAAATGATGTCTTATTATGATGAAATTGGTCAAACAAGTTAATCCAATTACACTAAAATATCCAACAAATAAATCTTCCTTGCTTGTCGTCCAATAAAGAAATGGGGCTGTTGGGTTGGATAAGACAAGAATGAAGCAAACACAAGTGTCGATGGTCAATAAGGATCTAGGGATCAAAACCATTGAAATGTCAGTTAACTGATCTTGCTTTCATTTCAAATTTGAGTTAAAAAACGTTAGTATTTAAATCATTTTATGTGTATGATGATGATGGATCTGTGAGTCCAGAAATCAAACAATAGAGGATTGATAGATGAGAAATTGATATAGAAAGGAAATGTTCTTGTTTATTGAAGATAGCTCTCAAAGGGTTTAAAAGAACACACACTTACACCTTAGCTCAAACAACTCTCATTAGAATGCTGCTACACTTCTTCCCAAAGCCCTAGACCCTTTATATAGGGTCCATTTATACAAAAGCCCAAGCCCAAGCTAAACTTTTAGCTAATTACAAATTAACCCACAAAACTTTCTTTATAAAGAAAGTTTTAAAATGATTCTTCTTATAAGTTAGGATACAGAATCATTTGATGAGGCTATAACGTCTTAAGAGGTTTTCTGGAAAGAAGCATGCAATAGATGATGATATTTACATCACGAGAATGATACTTGGGTATGATCAGACGTAGACCTGTCAAAAACTGACACGATACGCTAACCCGACACGAACTCGGCACGAAATAAACGGGTTTGGGTAACATATTTTAATTTTATATTCAAATCTATTGAATAAGTTTGTTATTAATTTAGTATTTTTTTAATATATAACATAGTTGATTTCAGATATGATTTTATTAATTCTAATTTTTAAATTTTTTATCTCAAAGCTCCTTTTTGGTATTGAATATTTTATATTCTTCTTAACGTTCTTAATTTAAATACGAATTCTAGTTCTATCAGATCCACATATTTTATTCATATGGATAGTAGTTTATCAGAATAAAGCAACACACATATAATAAAAATATTAAGTATATAAAAGAATTAACAAACAATTTAACCAAAATAAATAAATACGGGGAATTATAATATATATAGACCATCCTACGAAGGAAATGAATAGGGTTATGTGAGTATACATATGACATCCAATATAAAAAAATATACTTTTATATAAGTAGATCAAAGACTAAAGGGGGTCTAGATAACACAAGCCATAAATAATAAGAATTAAGGGGAAAAAACTGTTTAGTTTGTGGGTTTGTGATCTGCTTAACGCTGTCACCTCTTGTAACATCCTTGCCTCTCGCTAGTTTTCTAATAAATTCTCCTTTGGCCTGGTTGGGCTGGTGAGAGATGAAATTCAGGCTTCTCTTTTATAATACTTGGTTAAAATTTAGAGCTAAGTGTAAGAGTTTGTTATGGTTTATATGTGGTGTGGAAGTCTTTTATCTTTGTTTTGATCTTGTAAGACTTTTATTTCAAGTATCTTGCTTTGTTTTATATTATCTGGGTGATGGCATTTGTCGAATGTCTTTGTCTACATTCCTTTTTGTTGTTCTAAAAAGAATCTGCTTAGTTTGGAGAATTATATCGTTTAAGTTTAAAGTGATATATTAACGATTTATGTCAATTAATTCCGGATCCAATGATCTTGTTTTATTCCCTTAATATATTATTGGCATTTTTTTAAAGGGTATCGAAGGCTTTGTCCTGACTAATTCTGGCAAGGTTCACCGACAGCTAAAGCATGCTGCCCTGAGTTAATCCTCAATGGCCACAATGTGAAAGCGTCTGGATTCGAACCTAGCTTTTTTATGGAACAGATAAATGCACCTATATCACCAATTAATATATTTATTACAGCATTAAAACAGTCTTTTACCGTTGTTTCTCTTATCGGGCAGATAAGGGCCTCTATCACCAATCAATATATTTTGGGTATGTATAGATAGGTGTTTGTGAGTATATATTTTGGGTATATATTTTGGGTGGTACCAAGTGTAAAAGAGGTATGAATTTATATGACTAGAGAAAAGGTAGGAAGGGATATCTAATTATATATAGCAACATCCAATATTTATTACAGCATTAAAAGTGTTCCCTGTTATCATTGATGGGGTAGCTTAGGTCAGCCTTGCATCACTCACTTATGGTTGTGAACCTGAGAACGAATCTCAGCCACTCATCCGGTCAATAAAGGCGTCTTTGACCGGTCCCCCCGCCCCCTTTAATTATCTCTACCCTCCCATGAATCGTGTAGATCCTCCGTGATCGGGTCCACCGTAACCGAAGATGTGTGGCTAAGATTCGTCCTCACGTTCACAACCAAAATTGAGTTCACATTTGAACCTAGCCCTCACCTACTAATACTATATATATACCTCATTAAAGTCTGTGTTGATAGTCATCAGGTAGTGATCTGCAGGACTTTCTACATCTGGACAAGGAAACCCATTTACTGCAAAAAACTGATCATACAACCAAAGAACATGTTTTTAAGATATCTAATTATCACAATATTTGTCATGATTATTAGATAAGGAGTACCTGATTCGCTGCAAAAGTAGGACCGAAGTATATTGTTTTACCCAGAGATAGAAGACAAAGGTTGTTAAAAAGCCCAAAAACCCGAGTGCTAGGTTGATGGATGGCTGTTAAAACCGTCATGTTATATTGACGGGTGAGCTTAACGATCTGGTTCATAACATAGTACGATGCTGCACTGTCAAGACCACTCGTAGGCTCATCGAGCAAGAGAAGCTTGGGGTGTGTCAAGAGTTGTATGCAGATGCTCACGCGCCGCTTTTGGCCACCGCTAAGTCCTTTGATCCCCCACCCTCCTATTCTTGTATTGACTGAATCTTGGAGCCCCATCTCCCTTATAATTCTATCAGCCCTCTCCCTCTTCTCTGATTTTGGCATCGACTTGGGCAGCTGAAGTTCAGCCGAATAATATATTGTTTCTTTAACGGTTAGAGTCCATGTTAAAGCTTGCTCTTGAGTCATATACGCCTGCATTAATCACAAAGAAGTGTAATTAAGCATATATAATCATGTGAATGTGATTATATCGTTTCTTTAACGGTTAAAGTCCATGTTAAAACTTACGCCTGTACTAATCACTGTGAAGTGTAAGCATAACCATGTGAATGTGATTAATATCAAAAAGATTTCTTTGTTTAGGTTTAGCCAATTTTGGTACAGTGATTAGTGGTGTGAAGAAAAAGGGAAAAAGAACTCTTCTCGTGTTAAAAGAAGAAGACTATCTCTTTGTTTAGAATGTTTTGGTTTAGAAAGAATTAAGAAAAAAAATCCCATAGTCTAATTAGTGTGACATCTCTTAATATTACTCATCGTTTTGCTAATTTATACATGCTTATAACCGAGTTTATTAGATTTGTTGCTAACACAGCGATCAGTATTAAACCCGAAACTCTCGGCTCACTACAAGAAAAATGACCTTCAGAGAAGGTTTTCTTTTGTATATAAAAGCTTGAAAAGCTTCTCTAAAGGTTTTAGAGAAGTTTTTACTTCCGTCAACAACCTTCCCTATATAACGGTAGAAAAAGGTTTTAACGTTGGTTTTAGGTAGGAAAATCTTACATTCAGATAAGCTTTTCACATTTGTCATGTAATTCCTTCTCTAAAAGTCACTTTTAGATACACTTCCAAATCCTTCTCTAAAACCCCTTTTTCTTGTAGTGTGATAGCCAAAATAGGCCTGTAACTTTAGTAGTAGGGGTGCCTCCTCCCAGAAAAGATTCTATATAATGCAATTAATTTTAACGTTTTATTTTACATCATGATCTTATGGTAATAAATTAAATATGTTTTATTGACAATATACTTTGCATTTAATTTTATATTATGCTAATAAATTAAATATGTACGTGTATCACGGAAGTTTCTGAATCTGTCAATAGGTGCAACATGTAGTTCTATCCAAAATCAAAAAAATTCTAATTTCCCTTAAGAGGGTTCTAATTAATGTTTTTTTGTACTTTGTTTCCTTTCAAGAACTAACATGTTCATGTTTTGCCAAACAAAGTAAGTTCTATGTAATTGAATGCAAAAGCGGTTCACTATACCAAAGGAGTGTTAGTCTAGTGGTAAGGCTTGGGCACTACATAGTAGTGAACCCGAGTTCGAGCCCTGGGGGACGCATTCTGGAGGTACGGGGGTTTCGACCCCGGGTTGCATTTTTTAGCAGTCGGGCTTCGGCCCAAAATTGCCGAGGATTAGTCTGGGCCCAATGTGGTCTGGGATACCTCTTCCCAAAAAAAAGCAGTTCACTATATTATATATTGTGCCCGTACCATAGTACCATACGTAAGCCTCCGTTTACGACCGTTGATTAGAATTCGTCCAGAGTTCCTTGTGTTTGAAGCCAACTGCCCTACGGGTGTAAATTTCACAAAGTTTAAGTCTAAAATGTAGAAAGCATCATATAGCGACAAGGATAGAGTAATATATTATTCATTTTCTGAACATTCTAAAATAAGTAGTCTAGAAGCTCATGAAGCATGGATTATTTGGAGCATACCAGCCAAAGAATCAAGGAGAGTGGACTTGCCACAACCAGAAGGACCCATGATGGCAACAATCTTTCCTGGTTTAGCATAACCAGTGGCACCACTAAGTATCGACTGAAATCCATCAGAACTTGAAATAGCTACTTCCAGCTTCTCCCATGTCAAGTAGGCTCTACTTCGTTTCTTCATCACAAGGGATTCTGACTCGACCATTTCGATGCACTGTTTTCCTTCTTCATGTGCTTGTAGATTTATCCCATGGTTATTTATCAAGCCATCCATCGAAGATCAAAATACAATGAGAGTGAGAGAGAGTGAGAGAGATCTAAAGAGAGTCACAATTAGTTGTTTGGAAATGATGAGAAGGGTAAGGGTCTACATGCATATATATATATATATATATATATATATATAGATATATAACCATTTATGTTTTTAGAGAAAAAAAAGTAAAATAACAATATTATCCTTTAACATAATTAAATTAAGTTAGTAGAGTTAGAACAAAAGTACCTAATTCAAAACAAAAAGTAAAACTTTAATATTTTTGTGTAATTATTTTATTTGAGGGACTTTATCTAAATTTTTTATTAACTAGAGGCAAAACTTACGTCACTTTAAAATAGAAAAAATAAAATAAAAAAGTGATGTTCCTGTAAAAAAGTTTGCTACTCTATACAAACTACACATAATTTTACTAGCTATTTAGTAAATAAAAAAATGATTTTTTTAATAATTATAATTAGTAGTTTGCGATGATGACACGGTGTTGCTGTAAAGAAAATGTGGACGAAAAATGTTGTCACAGAAATGTGTTACCTGAAATATAAGACGCAAATTATATTAAAAAAAAAAAACAAAATAATACATAGGTAACCCCAGAGAGAGGTCGTTAGCTTTTCACTGCTTATAAAAAAAAAACATAATTTATAAAGTTGCATCAACGTAAGTTGCATCAAGGTCAAATTAGCTTTTCACTGCTTATAAAAAATTATGTAAAACATAATTTATATCCAACCAAATTTTATTCATATTTTTATTTTATTAAATAATTAAGTTTGTACCTATGTAATACATGGGATATTTTAAAATAAATCTATATATAATAAAAGAGTAATTAAACTGTCACGTGTCGTCGTCTGGAGAGTCGGTTATAAGATTTTCCGGCCTAAACATGTATCTGGCTGCATTTTACACTTTCGATTCATTTGGAGTTATTTAATTGACTTCTATTTATTCTTCTACTTTTTAGTTATTTATTTACTTTTAGTTTTCTAATTTTTACTTAATACTCAGACTTAGAATCAGGTGAGACCAAGCTGTTACCATGAGACCGCGTGAGACCAATACCTAATGTATGAAACTTCACAAAAAAACACCGTGAATGTACATAAAACTCGAATACGCAGACCTAAAAATCACTTTCGATGCAAAAAAATATCGAAAACAATCTAAAAAACGAAACCTTCACAGCTCAAGTTCTGTGAAGGTTACATATATATAATGCGAACCTTCACAAAAAAAACTGCTGTGAAGGTTTTGTTTTTTTAACTTTTTTTGGAATTTTTTTTTGATGGTACTTTTTAGTATGTTTTAACGATAAATGTTCAATTTTTTTTACCTTTACAAATGTTTTGATGTGAAGTTTCAAGTAAAATATGTTGGTCTCACCGGTCTCACCAAAAAGGCTTGGTCTCACCGGAACTTAACTACTCATATTATTAGTTATTTATTTAATTATAATCACTTAAATTTTTACTTTTTATTTTACACTTTTATCATACCCCAAACTTATTATTAAATATTAAAAATATAGCCCAATATTGAATATATTTTATTTAATATTACTATTAAATATTAAGAATATATAAGAAGTAATATATTTCACAATTTCTTACGCTTTTATTTTTCACTCTTATCACTTAAAAAATACAGAATAATAGATTAACTAAAAGACATTTATTGTTTTTTTTATAACTTATACCAATATAATTTCAGATTTGATAAACTTTGCGCTGCATTGTGTGCACATAGATATATAAATTAAGTTAAAAGATGTCTTTCTAATATTTAAATTAATATATAAATTAAGTTAAAAGATGCCTTCCTAATATTAAGTTATAAGATGCCTTCATTTAAATTCCAAAAAAAAAAATCCCAAATATTTGTATTTATTCAACATAGATAACTTTTTTAAGGATTTATATGATAATCTAATTTAATTTATGGGATATCAAAATAAAGATTTCAAAAGTGGGTTTCAGAAAATATAAAATGGATAGATAGTATTCAAAATAAATAGACATATAAAGATGCGAATACTTATCATGATATATTTTATATTTTTAATTTTAATAAGTAAAATAAATTGATGTCAAAAATTATTTTGATATATATGATATTTATAATAAGTAAAAAAAATTATGAAATTTATTAGATAAATGACACATTTCAATCAGATACGCGTAAACAAACTAAAATTAAAAACTACCTCTAGGTTCAAGTTTAGGCGAAAAATACATATTTCGGTTCACCAAATAGCGACACGTGACACCGCGTTACTCTTTTATTATATATAAATTAATAAAGGAAAAGAGAGAATGAAAACAAAGAGAGAGAAAAAAAAACAAGAGAGAGGAAGGGAAAGAGGGGTGGGGGTGGTGTTGTTGCCAATGTGTTTGTGGGAGCTAAACACCACCTACCCGAATATTTTCTTTTAACATACATATGTCATACATATTTATTTATAAACATTACTCTTGGTAAATATTATTGAATAGAAAATATAAAATAGCATCTGATTTAACATACATGGTGTTATGAAATGTAAAAAAAATCTAGTTGACATAATGAAATACAATCATCAACTTGTACATGTATCATGATCATCATTATTATCAAGGCTGTATTTAGCAAATTAACTGATAAACTAAGCTAGCTAATAGCTGATAAGCAGACGCAGAGGGAGTAAGAGGGCAGGCCGGTGCCCGGTATCGTCCAATCCTCGCTACACATACCAAAGTAGTCCATGAAGTATAGTAACGATATTTAATTAATTTTTTTGGAGCCCCACTCAAATCAGGTCTTCCACTCAAAATAGTTTTGGTTGGCCCAAATTCAAGCAAAGTCTGTGAATGCAAACTTTATTATCTATGCAAAAACCAAAATTAATTAACATAATTATTTAACTAATCATCTAAACATACAATAGTAATTAATTACTTTAGCTGATATTTTTATATTTATTACTTTAGATGCAATTATACAAAAGGTTTTCTTGTTAGATGTGTTCATTTTATGTTATATTGTAAAAAGAAGCTCAAAACCCTAGTTTAATATGTGAACGTAAATATTTAGATATCATATTTTGTTTGAATTACCAATCTCATGATGTAGCTCGGTTGGTAACGGGTGGGGTAAGTTTACAACAAATATCAAATGATCTGGGTTTGAGCCTAAAGACTCGTACATGGACGCTACCATAGCCACAATCACTGAGCGATTGGGGTTGCCGAAATCAACTTTTTGCAACAAATATTTTATTTGAATTTTTTAAAAATCGGAATCATTAATTTTTAAGATCGTACATTGAATCATGAGGAAAGAGACCCTATGAATTGGTTTTTTTTCCGGTTAAGATTAAATCGTTTTTAATAACTTAAAATAGTGTCTTGAAAGTGATAATGTTGTGGAAAATATTGTTCATAATTCATAGAAGTTGTTAGGTTTCAACTAGAAAAGATTGATGTGCAAAACTTGGGGAGGTCACATATATTTTCTTTTTATCGTGAATCTAACACACTAGCTTCAATTTTTAGTTATCCAAGTAAGTATCATGACGAAACAAAGCGAACTTATATTAACTTGGAGCATAACAACTTCATATATCAAAGTATATCTTTAACCCGGGTGATTCTAAAGGTAATACACAAAGTTATTCCTAGCTAAATTTCAAGCCCCCTCTATCTTAATTTTCTAGCTCCGCCTCCACTGACAAGCTAGCTTATGAATAAATGATGTTTAGTAAAACTAGCTTAGGAGTATGTAAAACGACTAAAAAGAGTATCTTGAGGTATAATAATTAATATTAATAAGGGTATAATTGGAAAGGCTACAAAAAAACTCTTAAAAAGCTACTCTAAATAGCGTTTCAATAAGCTAGCTAAAAAGTTTATGGGATATGTTTGAATGAATTAACTGTAATAGCCGAGAATCTGAATTTATTAGTTAAGTTGATTTCATGTCCAGTTTTACCTTTTTCGTAAGATTTAATGGGAAGAGGGACTAAATGTGTCAAAATCTAGAACTTGATAATTGTTTGGGCTTATACCATTTTGGGGTATGGGCTTGGCTTTAAGCCCAGAGTATTTCAGGTGTGATTGTAGGGTTTATGCGATTTCAGGAAAAAATTAGTGTGTGTAAGTGTGTGAGCAGCTTCATCATTTCATCATCATCATCTTCTTCAATCCCATCCTTTTTAAGGTAAATCCATTGTTTCTTTTGTTGTATTATTAATAGGATTGATGCAAGATTGATTTATGATTTCTTTAGATTGGTAATTAGACTGTTTTGGTATGTTTTGGGTACTAGTTTCGATCTCCTCGAATTGGAAACCCTGAATTGTTTCTCGCTTGAATCGGCCCGAATCGGCCTTTGGCCTGACTCTCGAATCGGCCTTTAGGCCTGTGTTTTTTCGAATCGGGCTTTGGGCCCGTATTTTCCTAACCAGCTTTTTGGCTTGTTTTTCCTAATAGGCCTTTGGCCATTGTTGGTATCGGCCTTCGGGCATCGTGATGTTAATCTTTTTGTCAGTTTCGGGAATTTCGAGCCTAGGACCCACGTGCTAGGTCTGCCTAGAGGGTCTTATATCTTAGGCTTTAGTCGTCTCTAAGATTGTTTGGCAATGTTTTAGAGCGAGAGCGCGAGGGTAGTGGCAGTGAGCAAATATTGGAAATACGCCCATGTGAGTTCTCTCGTCAAACTTTTCTTTTATGAACTGCAATTGTTGGATGAACTATATTTGGAACTTTTACACTGATATTATAAGCATGCTTGTAACACCCCATTCCCATTCAGTTAAGTTTTAACTTTTCTTCCGTTAAGTTAGTAAGGTTTGGTGTCATTTATGTAATTTCAGGTAAGGGGGCTTGTTTGTAAATGTAGAAAGTGGAGGGTGTTATGTGTATACATATATATAAGGGATTGGATGATCAAACCCTTCTCTTTTGATCATTTGATAATCTTGAGAGAAAGGAAAGGGTTTGGAGGTTTCAAAGGGGTTTTGGTGTTTGCGAAGAAATCGTGTGTTTGTGGTGCAATCAATCGTTGCTTCATCGTTAGAATTAAGTTCCTAACTTCAGGTAATCATCAATTTCCCTTAGTTGTTGTTAAATATCGAGTTTTGAATCAAAGTTAGGGTTTTGTTAGATGTTGTGATAATTGGTGATCTTTGGATCACCAATTGAGTATTTTGTGTAGGTTGGTCCTATTTTCTTTGTGGTAGTGTTGTAGAGCCTGGAATAACAAAAACGTGGCTTTTTGAATCGGACGAATTGGGGTTCGGATGAGAAAGTTATGCCAAAAATGAGAAATCACGATTTTGGGTTGGTGCTGAAAATTCAGCACCTAGCGATCGCTAGGTGGTGAAGCTAGCGATCGCTAGCCATGGACAAAAGAGACTCACGATCGTGAAGGTGATCGCGAGCTAGAGCAGAAAGTTGGGAAGGAAAGCTAGCGATCGCTAGCTATCAGGCTCGCGATCGCTAGCCCCTGTTTTGAGTTGGAAATTTGTTTTGGCCATAACTTTTGCATCCTAACTCCGATTTTGATTCCGAAAGGACCGTTGGGTTCGTAATTGAATTACCTACCCTTTTAGAAGGTATAAATCAGCCCTAGACTAAGAGTTACGGTTATGAGTCTTAAGATGTTATTTATGTGTGCTATACGATGATGTAATGTATAGGTGTTTAATACTCAGACGTGTGAGGTGATTGACTGTGTTATATGTGAAGCGAACTAAGGTGAGTACATTAACCTGCGTTCAAGATTGTTATGCTTATAATCATGTATATATATGTGTGGTTAATGTATGATCTGGCATGTAATAATCACGATAGTACCTAAGGTGGTAATACTACCCCTAGGGAAGTTGGGTTCAGAGGCCTGATACCAGTGTCAGTACGATGCTTTTGGTGGATACAGCTTGAGTAATGTTCATGATACATGTTCAGTTATATGATTATGATTATTTACATGCATGCATAGAACCTAGGTTTGTGCTCACTAAGCTTTATGCTTAACCCGTTGTGGTTTATGTGGTTCAGTGGCAGGTACCTCATCCAAAGATAAAGGGAAAGCACCTGCTTGATGCTCGGAAGGACTCAGTTCAGGACATGTTTAAGAGATTTGAAAATAATGGATGTTGAATTACTATTAAAAATGTTTTGGTGGCAAACTGGATTTAATATAACTTATTAATACTTTTAAACGTTGTTAACTTTGGACCCGTTTTGGGGGAAAACATATTGTTTTTAATGGTTTAAAGTGCTTCCGCTATGTTGGTTACTACTTCTGTTAAATATTGTGAAAAAAATGAAATTGGTTGTTACAATTGGTATCAGAGCCTAGGTTTGAGGGATTCAGGTGTTCACAAGTAGTGAATACTTGAACTCAAACCCGGGGTTTGTATTTTCAAAACAAAGTAACTAATAAAAGAGAAAATTTGCTTTAAGAACAGGAGGTGGAACTGAACTGAGATCCGGAGCATCAAGACGGGAGTGAGCACCCTAAACTCTATTGAGTTGTTAGTAAGCATGCCATGTCAATTTACGTATGAATATCATGATATTGCTGTGTTTAGCTGTTAAAATGCAACAGACTTGTAGTTGAATTAATGATGTCTATGATGAGTGATGGAACTTTTATAACACTTTTGTGTATGTTTGAGTAGTATCTGATTGGGTATGCGAATGTATGTATTCTATGACATGATTGTGTAGACGTCAGGGTATGTATAAAAGTAGAATGACTTAGAGATGCTTATGGCACGGTAGTTATAGGTGGTACTACTAAGAGTGCTAGTGGTACCATATGATTATGTGTTTTGTGTATGACCAAGTCTGGAAAGTAACCTTTCTTATGAGGAAGAAAAGCTGAACGGGTAGGGTGTAATTATAATGATATAAGGGCCCATATCATTGCAATTACATTGTACTGTTGAGGCTTGACTAAATTATAGGGATCGTTATGGACTGACTGGAGTCATGGGATTGGGAAGTAGAAGCATGAAAGCGATTGTGGCTTACCAGGAAGGGTAGTGAGAGTTACTCTCTAGTAAGGTCACTTATTTGTATTGTTAGCTAAACAATTATGTACTTGCATCAGTATGGTGACCACAAGAAGAACTGGAACTGGAGAGCGTCCGAATGATGGCGATGAGCATGAAATCCCTGATCTAAGGGGGATTATTGCTGCTGAGGTCGGGGAGGTCTTGCATGACCTGCTTCCGGGCCTTTTTGAGCAGATGAAAAGGGAGTTGACCCAGGTGGTCACTTAACAAGTCAACTCCGCCATGGCCGGTCGGGGAAGTGTAGCGGGAAGCTCGAGTACTGGCCAGAATCGGGCGGTTGGGTTCAAAGATTTTGCTGCTTGCCAGCCGCCACATTTTGGTGGAGAAAAGGATCCGATCGTTGCCTCGAGGTGGATCTCTGAGGTAGAGGGAGCCTTTCTCACTAGTTTCTGCCCGGCTGAGGTAAAGGTGAGGTATGCTGCTAATCTTCTAAGAGGGCCGACGAAAGACTAGTGGGGCGTTGTGAATAGTTCCAGGACTCAGGAACAGATTGGAGCCCTTACTTGGGAGGCGTTCCTTGAAATGTTCCGAGCAGAGTTTGTGCCCCAGATTGAAGTGGAGAGACTTACTACCGAGTTTCTAGAGATGGAGCAGACTACGGAGTCGGTGACTGAAATCACTAACAAGTTCTTGGAGCGGGCGTTATTTTGCCGCGAATATGTTCAGAACGAAAGGATGAAGATGTATCGGTACCGAAACATTCTGAGGTCGGGTATCCGAGAGTTTGTGGTAATGGCACAATGCGACAGTTTTCAGCAGATGTTTGAAAAAGCTCGAACAAGAGAGTTGGAACTCGAGCGTCAGGGTAAGAAGAAAAGGGCAGAGCGGGTTCAGCCGCAGCAGCAAGTGGTCAAGAAATTCAAAACCGGGAATCAGAAAGGAGATGTTAAGAAAGATTACCCTCGTTGCTCAAGGTGCGGAAAGAATCACCTGGGAGAGTGCAGAATGGGCTCGGGAACTTGCTACAAGTGCGGGAAACCTGGACATATCAGCCGTGACTGTAAAGTGGAGCCCAAAATGTGCTTCAAATGCTTTAGACCGGGCCACTTTGCCAACGAGTGCCCCACCGCGGCTGTATCGACTGAGATCTCTGGTTCCGCACCCGTCAAGGCTATAGAGGGTGGACCGAGTAAAAAGGTGGAAGCCCCAAGGACTCGAGCTAGAGTCTTCCAGTTGACTGCCAATGAGGCGAAGGCCGAGCCGGACGTAGTGACAGGTATCTTTCTAGTTAATTCGATGCCTGCTCTAGTTTTGTTCGATACGGGTGCTAGCAAGTCTTTTGTTTCCTTGTCTTTTTGTAAAGATTTTATGAATGTAAAAAGTAAATTAGAAAGCCCGTTAGAAGTAGAAATAGCGGATGAGGAGTTTCGTTTATGTAAGTTTATCTATAAGAAAAATGTATTAGAGGTAGAAGGTGTCAAGTTTAGTATAGACCTCATCCCTATTCCTATGAGAGAGTTTCAGGTAGTGGTGGGAATGGATTGGCTAAGACGGAATGGGGCTAATGTAGATTGTGAGAACTGTCGGGTAGTGGTTCGAAACCCGAGTGGGGGAGAACTAACTATCTTGGGGGATGTAAGTAAACGCCTTCCGAGGGTGTGTTCAATGGCCAAAGCTCGGAGCTATGTGTTGCGTGGAGGTACTAGTTATCTTGTGTACTTGATCAGTGACCAAGGAGAAAGTAAGAAAAAGACCGTGAAAGATGTACCCGTGGTTTGTGAGTTCCCGGATGTCTTTCCGGAAGACTTGCCGGGGATTCCCCCAGAAAGACAAGTGGAGTTCAGGATAGACTTGGTTCCGGGGGCGGCCCCCGTAGCGAAAACCCCTTATCGCTTGGCACCTCCGGAAATGCAAGAGCTATCAAACCAGTTAGAGGAGCTGTTAGAGAAAGGCTTTATTCGGCCAAGCAGTTCACCGTGGGGAGCTCCGATCTTGTTCGTCAAGAAGAAGGATGGGACGTTGAGAATGTGCATTGATTATCGTGAGCTCGACAAGCTTACGGTGAAGAACCGATACCCACTGCCGAGGATCGATGATCTTTTCGATCAACTTCAGGGAGCCGCTTGGTTCTCGAAGATAGATCTTCGATCGGGGTACCATCAGTTAAAGGTAAGGGAGGAGGATGTTCACAAAACAGCGTTCAGGACCAGATACGGGCACTATGAGTTCGTGGTTATGCCTTTTGGGTTGACGAACGCACCTGCGGCATTCATGGATCTCATGAACAGGGTGTGTAGACCTTTGTTGGATAGGTCAGTTATCGTGTTCATCGACGATATTCTGATCTACTCCAAGACGAAGGAGGATCATGTTGAGCATTTGCGGGAAGTGTTGGAAATTCTACGAAAAGAACAATTGTATGCAAAGTTTTCGAAGTGCGACTTCTGGTTGCAAGAGGTCCAGTTTTTGGGACACCTTGTAAACCGAGAAGGGATCAAGGTTGACCCAGCGAAAGTCGAGGCGGTTATGAAGTGGGAAACTCCTAAGTCGCCAACAGAGATACGGAGCTTTCTTGGGTTGGCCGGGTACTACCGCCGGTTCATTCAAGATTTCTCCAAAGTGGCGGTTCCTTTGACTAAACTCACCAGGAAGAACGTAAGTTTCGTTTGGGGAGAAGATCAACAATCAGCATTTGAAACTTTGCAGCAAAAGTTGTGTGAGGCGCCGGTATTGACGCTGCCTGAAGGGGTGAAGGACATGACGGTCTACTGTGATGCTTCATATCACGGGCTAGGCTGTGTTCTCATGCAGCGTGGCAAGGTAACTTCCTATGCGTCACGTCAGTTAAAGACGCATGAGGTAAATTACCCGACTCATGATTTGGAGTTAGCTGTAGTTGTTTTTGCGCTTAAGTTGTGGAGACACTACTTGTACGGTGTGAAGTGCACGATTTACACCGATCATAAGAGTCTCCGTTACTTTCTAGACCAGCCGAATTTGAATATGCGACAGAGGAGATGGTTGGATGTGGGGAAGGATTATGATTGTGAAATCCTTTATCATCCGGGGAAGGCGAACGTGGTAGCAGATGCATTGAGTAGAAAGACTCGTCACGTGCTATTGCGAGTACCGTTGATGAGGCTAACTGTGACGACTTCTCTCTTTGAATTGATTCGGCAATCTCAAGCCAATGCAAACAAGGAAGAGAATCAAAAGAAGGAACGGATCAACGGCCAACTACCGCAGTTGGTAACGGATAGTCGAGGGTTGTTGACCCGTTTTGGGCGGGTCTGGGTACCAGTAGCAGGCGAGGCGAGGCAGACCTTGTTAGATGAAGCACACAAGTCTAAGTTCTCGATACATCCAGGTGCCACAAAGATGTATAAAGACTTGAAGACTGATTATTGGTGGCCAGGTATGAAGCGGGACGTAGCTCGTTATGTGGAGAGGTGCTTAACCTGTTTGAGGGTTAAAGCTGAGCATCAACGACCGCATGGGAAGTTGCAGCCGTTAGATATTCCGGTATGGAAGTGGGAGCACATCACGATGGACCTGATTATCAAATTGCCTCGGACGCCTCGAAGTTACGACGCAATTTGGGTTATCGTGGACCGTTTGACAAAGAGTGCTCACTTTATAGCCATCCGGGAGAGTTCATCCGCTGAAGCATTGGCGGACATCTATGTCAAGGAGATCGTGGCTAGACACGGTGTTCCGGTTACCATCATTTCTGACCGGGATGTTCGGTTTACGTCGCGATTTTGGGGAAAGTTTCATGAAGATTTGGGCACGAGGTTGCAGTTCAGTACAACTTTTCATCCACAGACAGATGGCCAAAGTGAGAGAACTGTTCAGACTCTCGAAGACATGTTACGTGCTTGTGTTTTGGATTTTGGAGGCAGTTGGGACACTTATTTGCCGTTGGCGGAATTCTCTTATAACAATAGTTTTCACGCTAGTATCGGCATGCCTCCGTATGAAATGTTGTACGGAAGAAGGTGTCGAACCCCTATCTGTTGGGGAGAAGTGGGACAGCGAGAGCTAGGTAGCACCGAGATAGTACAAAAGACAACCGAGAGCATTGAGATGATACGTGAGCGGTTGCGAACCGCTCAGAGTCGTCAGAAAAGCTATGCGGATCGGAGAAGATCAGATTTAGAGTTTCAAGTGGGTGATAAGGTGTTGTTGAAAGTGTCACCTTGGAAGGGGGTGATCCGGTTCAGAAAGAGAGGCAAGTTAGGCCCCCGATTCATTGGACCCTTCAAGGTGATAGCTAGGGTTGGAAAGGTGGCTTATAGACTTGAACTGCCACCGGAACTGAATCAGATACATGATACGTTCCATGTTTCCCAACTGAGGAAATGTTTGGCTGACGAGACAGCTCATGTGCCGATTGATGACATTCAAGTTGACGAACGACTGAACTACATCGAGAGGCCAATAGCTATCTTGGAGCGGAAGACGAAATCTTTACGTAACAAAGAAATTGGTCTCGTAAAAGTTCAGTGGGAGCATCGAAAGGGATCAGAGTGGACGTGGGAGCCGGAAGCGGAGATGAGATCCAATTATCCGGAGCTGTTTCAACTAAGCGATTTCGGGGACGAAATCTTGGTAAGTGGGGGAGAGTTGTAACACCCCATTCCCATTCAGTTAAGTTTTGACTTTTCTTCCGTTAAGTTAGTAAGGTTTGGTGTCATTTATGTAATTTCAGGTAAGGGGGCTTGTTTGTAAATGTAGAAAGTGGAGGGTGTTATGTGTATACATATATATAAGGGATTAGATGATCAAACCCTTCTCTTTTGATTATTTGATAATCTTGAGAGAAAGGAAAGGGTTTGGAGGTTTCAAAGGGGTTTTGGTGTTTGCGAAGAAATCATGTGTTTGTGGTGCAATCAATCGTTGCTTCATCGTTAGAATTAAGTTCCTAACTTCAGGTAATCATCAATTTCCCTTAGTTGTTGTTAAATATCGAGTTTTGAATCAAAGTTAGGGTTTTGTTGGATGTTGTGATAATTGGTGATCTTTGGATCACCAATTGAGTATTTTGTGTAGGTTGGTCCTATTTTCTTTGTGGTAGTGTTGTAGAGCCTGGAATAACAAAAACGTGGCTTTTTGAATCGGACGAATTGGGGTTCGGATGAGAAAGTTATGCCAAAAATGAGAAATCACGATTTTGGGTTGGTGCTGAAAATTCAGCACCTAGCGATCGCTAGGTGGTGAAGCTAGCGATCGCTAGCCATGGACAAAAGAGACTCACGATCGTGAAGGTGATCGCGAGCTAGAGCAGAAAGTTGGGAAGGAAAGCTAGCGATCGCTAGCTATCAGGCTCGCGATCGCTAGCCCCTGTTTTGAGTTGGAAATTTGTTTTGGCCATAACTTTTGCATCCTAACTCCAATTTTGATTCCGAAAGGACCGTTGGGTTCGTAATTGAATTACCTACCGTTTTAGAAGGTATAAATCAGCCCTAGACTAAGAGTTACGGTTATGAGTCTTAAGATGTTATTTATGTGTGCTATACGATGATGTAATGTATAGGTGTTTAATACTCAGACGTGTGAGGTGATTGACTGTGTTATCTGTGAAGCGAACTAAGGTGAGTACATTAACCTGCGTTCAAGATTGTTATGCTTATAATCATGTATATATATGTGTGGTTAATGTATGATCTGGCATGTAATAATCATGATAGTACCTAAGGTGGTAATACTACCCCTAGGGAAGTTGGGTTCAGAGGCCTGGTACCAGTGTCAGTACGATGCTTTTGGTGGATACACCTTGAGTAATGTTCATGATACATGTTCAGTTATATGATTATGATTATTTACATGCATGCATAGAACCTAGGTTTGTGCTCACTAAGCTTTATGCTTAACCCGTTGTGGTTTATGTGGTTCAGTGGCAGGTACCTCATCCAAAGATAAAGGGAAGGCACCTGCTTGATGCTCGGAAGGACTCAGTTCAGGACATGTTTAAGAGATTTGAAAATAATGGATGTTGAATTACTATTAAAAATGTTTTGGTGGCAAACTGGATTTAATATGACTTATTAATACTTTTAAACGTTGTTAACTTTGGACCCGTTTTGGGGGAAAACATATTGTTTTTAATGGTTTAAAGTGCTTCCGCTATGTTGGTTACTACTTCTGTTAAATATTGTGAAAAAAATGAAATTGGTTGTTACAATGCTTATATTGAATTGAATGAATGACTGTGTATATGTGTGTCGTCTAGTGGACTTAGGGTACCAAGGACCGGTGCACGTCCTTGGGAGTGGGTTGTAGCCTGGGGCACGTCTTTGGCGTGTGACCCTGAAGGGCGGTAGCTTGGGGCCCAAATCTATTTTGGGTGATCTTGAAGGGCATTTGGGGCACAGGTAAATCCTGTGTGACCCGATATTAAAATCTAAGTCCACTAAGCACCACCGAACTCTTTTTGACTATATTTAGTGTTAGATGTAAAGATGAATCAATCTAACATGATACCACTTGTTAGATGTAAAGATGAATCAATCTAACATGATCTAATCATGATCATGATAGATCTAGCATGTAGATGATGAAATCAAGTAGAGAGAGAAAGTAGAGAGAGAATGTGGAAATTCATATGTCATTCATATCTGAAAAGCTTGAATTACAATACAAGGCAAAGAGGTATTTATACCTCATCCCTAAGAAACAAAAACTTTCACAATAGGTCCCTCAACTTCTATTTATAAACATAACACTAACAATCTCCCCCTTTTATAAAAGAAGGAGGGTCACTCAAAAGAAATTAACAACAACTTGATCAAGAACGCTTCACTGCAGGTTTTCTCAACTTGAACTTGATTTCTGCAAATCTGATGTCATTTCTCAGTCTCAATCTTCTATCTATTTCCTTTACAAAATGCTTGATCAGAACCTTGTTGGCAGCTGAGATGTCAAGGACATTATGCTTATCCATTTGCAACCTTGTATTCAACCCATCCATTACCATTTTCATCGTATCATCACAAAACAACATCACTTCATGTGAATACATTCTCTTCTTGTTGCCTAGAGAATCTGGATACACACATGAAATCCTGGTTTCATCCTCATCATAGAAAACAGTGTACATAACAAAGTCCTTCTCTTCACCAATCAGACTTCTTTGTGGTTTGTGGCAAAATAACTTTGATGTCCAATTCTCCAATCCTAGCTGAAAATCATACAAATGAGCCAATGAGATAGAAGCCTTGACATGCCTGACAATTGCTGTTAGAGCAATTATCTCCTCCTCTGATCTAAAGGCTTTTCCTTTGAGATCATATAAAATCCCAAAAATCACATCAAAGCTCACATCCTGGAAATCTGCTTCTGTAATCACATATTCTTTCCCATCTTCTCTGGTAAATGCAATTACTGGATAGAAGTAAGCACTGAGCTTGTTAGTCTTGTAACTCTTTACAGCAACAAACTTGTAGTCAGACACTAACACTTCTCTTCTTTGCTCGTTCACCTTCCTCATATGAATGTACTCTCTTCTTAACTCCTCTTTCAGATTCTCAATCCCGTACAGCTTCACATAGCTCAGCTTCCGCTCATGATAACAAAATCTGCTCTTGTATTTCTCTTCCAGATACTTTCGATTCGCTCTTGTGAACAGGTTCCACTCTGTTCTCTTTAGAAACTTCCCAGAACTAGCTTTCATTTTCTCCCAAAGCTCCACTTTCTTCGGATCAACTGGCATTAGATCATTCTGTGGCAACACTTCTTCAAGCAAAGGTCCTTCCACATCGTCCACTGGTTCTTCCTTCTCAAAATCAAACTGTACATCATCAAACATATCTTTCAGTTTACTGTCCTCTGCACACCTTGCATCATTTATCTCCTCATTTGTAACTTGATACTCTCTGAGATCAGTAGCTACATTCTCAAGAAGTGCTAGAACTCTATCTATTTCAGACATAGAACTAGAAGCCCCTGAGAATCTAACTCCTCTTTCTTCTGCACCCTCAGCCGGTATCTCTTCCTGTACAGAACTCAGAAAATCCAGTGTTGACTACAACGCATGTTCAGTATCCATTTCTTGGCCTCCAGTCAGAACAATTGCATCTCTATGTCGTGCCGGTTGCTTTTCTCTCGGTTGTCTCTCTTCAAAACGATCAACGACTTGTACTCTAGAAGAGGTCGGTTCCCTAGACGGCTCTCCTTCCAACCTTCTATGCTTCCTCTCCCTCTCATGATGATCATGATCATCATGCCTTCTGGTTGGCCGTCTAGCAGCTACTTGACAAGTTTCTTCAATCCCCGAATCCGATCAGACAACTGAGATAACCCCTCGGTAAACATCTTGTTGATTTCTGTGAAGGTCTTGGTTAGAGAAGCATCAAGAGTCGCCTGAAACTGCTGAAATTCGGTATGTGTGACCAAGTGAGCCTGAGACCTTTGTTCTTGAATGGCACGTTGCTGTAGGACAGTTTGTTGTTGTAGGACACCCACAAGATCACGATCTTCAGCTGAACCCGACTCCAAGAGTTTAGAGAACAACAACCCCTTTAACTCCGGGATAGTAAGAGAATCAGCCGCTGAATGAGAAGACTGTGATGGAGGATCGGGCATTGGAGCTTTGCCTTTAGCTAACAATGCTACTTGCTTCTCCAAGGCTGAAATTCGGGCCGTTTGTTGTTGAATAACATTCGCCATCTGTTCATTGTTTGCCCGATACATGGAACGTGTAATCAGTTGGTTTGCAGTTGCTACAACATGAATACGAGAGAGATCAATATCTGGAGTTGAATCCGTGCCGGTCGGAGGCGGTACAGAGACATATGGTGTAGTAGATGCAGATGATACAGGAACTGTGGAAGATGTGGTAGCTGGAATTGAAGCAGATGAGAAACTACCTTTGGTGTTGAGGAAGAACCCAAAATGGTAGACTGCTGCCTTAGCTCCGTGATAATAGTAGATGCAGGTAAACTAACACCGAGGTCACTTAGACTTCTCGTTGATCCAAGAGTGGAACTCAAGGAACCCATGTTCAGCGTTGGCGTGATGTTAACACTGATGGGATTTCCCTCCGATCCTGGCAAGCCCGCAACAAATGCAGAACTCACTACGGTGGTTCCGGCAGGGCTACTGAAGCCTCCTGCAAAGGTGGTTTGCACCCGTGTCATGGTCAAAGAAATAGATGTATTAGTTACAAGTGGTTCTAGACTCGATGTGGAAACAACTGAAGTCGTGGGCGGGGGTAGCTGCCTCACTGTGTCGGTACCACCAACCTCCAACTGAGGAATAGGTACAAGTTGTGATAAATCCCCGTGGGAAGATGAAACTACCATTTGTTGAGAAACGATAGAGTGGCTTGGTTGGGTTGTGCATTGCATGAGTGGGGATCTCATGTCTTGTTCAATAGGTGGTGGCAACATATGCTCACCCCTAGAAGTTGTGGCTACCCAGCTAGACTCGGCTTGGGGAGGGGTTTGTACTTCTTTTCTAGCCCCTGTCTCACACTCACCATGTTTTTCTGCTTCCCCAACACTCAACCTCTCATCCGGATTTTCAACTAATTCTCCCTCATCCGTCCTTATTTCACCTTGAGTCAACAAACGACTCGAGCCTTGATCAGGCATATCATCATCATCACTATCATCAACATCAGCATCTGACCCTGGAAGTTCTTCCGTAGGTGCTTGAGTATCTACATCCTCATCCATAAACTGATCATCACTAGCAGATGAACTTTCCTCAGATGAGGAATCATGTCCCATTAGTCGGTTGAGTCGTTGTGCCATCTCACTCGGAGAATAAAACTGTACGTCAGGAATAGCAGCATCTGGTTGTGATAAGTCCAACAGTGACTCTGCCACTTCTTCAGTATCCAAGAATGTCTCATGAAGTGGGGATAAATCAAATTCTGGCAAAGAAGCTTCAGCCAACTGTTGTAGAGCATGTGAACTTGCACCTTGATCATCTTCTATAGCCGCAAAGACATCATCCATCCGTATCTCAGAACTGATTTGACCAATTTGAGCAGCAACATTGACAGTGGATGAGTGAGCAAGCTGATCAGAATGGGCCCCACCTGCACCCCTCTCGGTATTTTCCCTCATCACACCCTGACCAAGATCCCGTGATCGTTGGTCCCTACGAACTATACCCTCACTTCTAGGGATAACACCTTGGGTAGGTCCCTCCGGTTCTGGTTGGACCATAGGTGCAAAACTAGCCCTATACTCTATCACACATGCCACATTCTGATTAGCGTACGCCAAAAGTTCTGAGAATAAAGGAACCTCCGGAGCATACTCCCGCTTTGGATATCGAATAGACTGCATATCATGGATCTTGACCTTCTCTGCATCTGATCGGCGCGGAATATCCGGATTACGCTGCATTGCACTCGCTATAAGAATACTTAGAAACCTCGAGAATGGTAGATGCTTTTGTCGTTTGGCTAGAAGCTCCTTAAGATCGTAAAAAATCAACGAAGCATAGTCATAATGCTTGTTGAATAACACTCCATAAAAGAAAGTCAGAAACGACCGTGTCGCAGTGTCTTGAGCCGTCCGCTTTCCAGTCAAACATCTACTTAGAATTGTGAACAATGTGTTATATGTTGGAGGTAGGTTGGACTTGTTGAACTGAGACGGTGCATTGATTGCTTCCAAGTGACCAACAGATTCTACACCGGCCATTGCAACTGCCAACGATGCAAATGGTTCAAACTGATTAGCATTTGGTCGACTAGTCGCTTCCGGAAATCCCAATAGACGACGAAATTTGTTGACTCCAAAGGTGATAGTGTAGTGATCCAACTTAGCAGTAAAGTGATGATTATCCGGATCAGCATGAAATTGTAGAGTATTCCAGACTTGTTGGACATAAGTCATAGGTACTTCAGCCATCTTAGTAAGCACTGTGTACAATGGATGATTTCGTAGAATGGCAGTGATCACCGGAGCTCCCATCCTTGCATGTTGGTTGAATGGAACATTGTTCGAGATCGATGGAAGAAATAACGACGGACGAATTAACTGTCTATCTGCATCAACATTCGGATTACGTGGAGATGATTGTACCGAGAGTATGCCCGAAATCGCCATGTCATCCGAGTCTGGGAAAAAATAATCCTCCATCGCTGTAATTCATAAAAAACATTAGATTTATATCTTTTAAGTTTAGAATTTATGAAAAACGCCTTTAAGTGTGAAAAAGAAATTCACACAGTGTGAGACTTGAGAAAATTTTACTAAAAGATCGACCATTGATCAATATAGAGAACTGTATCAGTTAAAATTATATAAGCCTTAACAACACTCGAGACGTATGTCTCGATTGAGATTTGAGATATTAGTTATTCGTGATATCAACTTTTAGAATCTTTATTTTATGAGAACTAATCATTTAAAGGCTTATACATATTAGTTCGATTAAGTTCACCACATTGTCGATTTGAAGGTCAATCTTAAAGTCAACAAGATAATACAAAGTCCAATGTCTCAAGTCCATATGATCCGGAACAACGGTTCATTCACACTTAAAGGTTTAAAATATCAAGAATACAATCCCGAGAAGTAAACCCGTGTGTTAAGATTAGTTCATACAAAAATATTAAACTACTAGCCTAATCGATATATGATCGAATGAATACCTATAGGCTTCGTAGAACCCGGGATACGTATACAAAACACACACTAAACTAGACTACGTAAGGTACGAGACGAACACAGACTTGAGCAGGAATCAGCGACTTGAACAAAATCCGCACGAGCAATGAATTTCCAGAAAGATTGGAAATGTGAAGAGAAACAATGTATTTATGGATGAGAATTCAAAATGATATCAAACTCATGATGACATGGACACGTGGCACTCTCTAACTTGACCGTTCATGTCTCGAGCGGAAAATCTGAAAGATTATGCGCTCGAAAACTCGCTCGAGACACATGAACAGACTCGAGATACATGTCTCGAGTACATGTCTCGAGTCAATGTGACGCAAAGCATTCATTCAAGGAAAGTAAACTACTCGAGATACCTGACTCGAGTTATATGGCTCGAGATACAAGACTCGAGTTACATGATTCGAATTAGTTTTAACCAACTCAAGAGCAAGGACTCGAGATACATGACTCGAGGTGCATGTCTCGAGCGCATGTATAAACTGATATGGATCCCACTCGAGATACATGTCTCGAGTCACAAGAACAACAAATTCATGCAAGTAGCATGAAAGACTCGAGATACATGACACAAAATGCATGTCTCGAGCACATGTATAAAATGATATGTACCTTACTCGAGATACATGTCTCGAGTCACTGATAAACACTAGATGATTAACACAACACGTAGGACGCGAGAGAGGCAACTCGAGATAGACAACTCGAGCCCATGACTCGAGTCAGTTGTATATATGATGTGTAAGCATGCACACTGTAACACTCGAGATGAAGTGACTCGAGATAGACATCTCGAGCACACGTCTCGAGTCAAATAACAAGAGTGTATGACTCAAGATACCTAACTCGAGATACTAATCAATGTATGTCTCAAGTCAAGACTCAAGAATTAGATCAGTAGTACTCCCCCTACCATTAAGTATACATACTACTCCCCCTTAAACAATGCATACCTGAAGGTACCTGTAAGAAGCAAAATCACAGCAACTGTACTAACCTGAACCAGATAAGCTCCTACTTGATAAAACCATATACTAAGAAAAGAAATACATTAGTAATCAAAAGAAAGAGAATAATAAAATACCAAAAACAATCAACTTGATACAGAAAAACTAAATGTAACAGATAACCTATATTTCAAAATAGACATAGAAGTTCAATGTCCATACTGAACTAAGTATTCCATTATCCTGCTATGTATATAAAGAAATACAGATTATTAGATCTTTTTATCAATCATACCAAGTCTAGAAATGAGAAATTTAAAACGTTTCTCATCTAAAGCCTTAGTAAACAGATCTGCAAGTTGATATTCAGTGTTAACAAAGTACAATTCTATATTCTCTTTTTCCACATTGTCCTTTAAAAAATGATACCTGATATCAATGTGTTTAGTTTTCGAGTGTTGAACCGGATTAGCTGATATGGCTATGGCACTCTTGGAATCACAATAGATGGGAATCTTTTTGTATTCAAGACCATAATCACGAAGTTGCGATTGCATCCAAAGTACTTGCGAACAACAACTCGCAGCAGCAACATATTCAGATTCCGCAGTGGAGGTAGATACACATTATTGCTTTTTGGATGCCCACGATACCAACTTATTCCCCAGGAATTGCAAATGACCTGATGTACTCTTCCGATCCATATTGCACCCACCATAATCAGCATCAGTATACGCTTGTAGCTCAAATCCAAGACCTTTTAGATACCAAATGCCATATTAAGGTGTCCCCTTTAAGTATCGAAAAATACGCTTAACTGCAGCTAAGTGAGACTCCTTTGGTTTCGCTTGATATCTGGCACATACACATGTTGCAAACATGATATCAGGTCTGCTGGCAGTGAGATACATCAAAGAACCAACCATACTACGATAATTCCTCAAATCTACATCCTTCCCTTCATGATCTGGACCAATTGAATTACCAGTAGCCATTGGGGTTCCTATCGAATGACATCCAGACATATCATACTTCTTAAGTAAATCAAAGATATACTTAGATTGATTTATGAAAACGCCATCGGAAAATTGTCGCACTTGTAGACCAAGAAAGAAATTGATTTCTCCCATCATACTCATCTTGAATTCTTCAGTCATCACAGTCTCAAACTTTTTACACAACTCCCTACTAGTAGATCCAAAAATAATATCGTCAACATAAATCTGAATAACAACAATATGTTCTCCTTCCTTCATCAAGAACAATGTTGAATCAACCGAACCTTTCTTGAAACCCTTGGAAAACAGATGTTTAGACAACTCCTCATACCAAGCACGTGGTGTCTGCTTTAAGCCATACAAAGCCTTGTCTAGAACATAGACATAATCTGGATGTTCTTTATCTACAAATCCTTCTGGTTGTGCTACATAGACCTCTTCTTTCAAATGACCATAAAGAAATGCTGTTTTGACATCCATTTGAAAAACGGTAAAGTCTTTATATGCAGCATATGCCAAAAACATGCGAATAGCTTCAAGTCGAGCAACATGAGCAAATGTTTCATCATAATCAATACCCTCCTGTTGACGATAACCTTTGGCCACAAGTCGTGCTTTATTACGAACAATTATGTTATTCGCATCTCTCTTATTTTTGAATAACCACTTGGTATCAATAACTGATTTAGACTCAGGTAACTTGACCAAACGCCACACTTTTAATGCCTCGAACTGATTGAGCTCCTCTTGCATAGCAATAACCCAATCAGATTCTTGTAAAGCATCTGATACACGTGTTGGTTCAATATTACTCAAGAATACCGAGAAGTTACACTCATTTGCTGTTGCAGCTCGTGTTTGAACACCCGAAGTAGGATCACCAATGATCAACTCAATAGGATGAGCCTTTGTCCATTTAGTAATATGTGGCAAAGGTGTTTGATCATTTACGGAAGAAGATACAGAGACATCGTTAGTTGATGCAGGTTGCGGAGGAAGAGATTCATGCCCATCAGAAAGAAGACTATTTTCACAAACATCATGTGAAGACGACTGAACTTGAGCATCAACTGTAGTATGTAGATGATGACTATCCATAACGATGGGAGATGATGAAGGTGAGGATTCAAAGCTAGGTAGATCTTGACATGGGACAGACGATGTTGGAGAAACTTCAGATGAGGGAGTAGCCGAACTTGAAGGGGTAGATGATATACCTGCATCAGACGAAGATGTTTGATTAGTGCCATACACGTCATCATAAAAGTACTCAAATAAACTGTCTAACTCAATTGATGTAGCTGGAGGGTCAATGAAGGTATTATGGATGAAGATGCATCTGTAAACACAACATTATTAGACACATCATCTGCATTAGAAGATACAGTTGAAGAAATCTCAACAAATGGGTCAAATCTAACATTTACACTTTCATAAACAACTCTTGACTTTTTGTTGAATACTTTATAAGCAACTGAACAATCTGAATATCCCACAAAGATCATCTCATCAGACTTAGGGCCAAACTTTCCCCGATTCTCAGTTTCATTAAGAACAAAGCAAGGACACCCAAACACTTTAAAATAATCAATATTTGGAATTCTTCCAAACAAAAGGTGATAGGGTGTTTTTCCAAATCTCCGATGAATTATGGATCTATTTTGTGTGTAACACGCAGTATTCACAGCTTCAGCCCATAGGTACTGAGGTAATTGACTTTGAGCTAACATTGACCGAGCTGCTTCAACTAACGTTCTATTACGACGCTCAACTACACCATTTTGTTCAGGAGTTCGTTATCTGACCTGACAGTCTAAACAGGTAATTTGAGTTGAACTTGAACAGCTTTGATGAAATTTATTATTAAATTTGATGTTTCATCTTTTGTTTTCAAAAATTTTGTCCAAGTATATCGTGAATAATCATCAACGATGACTAAAACATATTTTCTACCTGCTAGACTGACAGTTTTCATTGGACCATATAGATCCATATGAATTAAACTCAACGGAGATTTGGACCCTTGTTCAAGTTTGGGAGGATGAGATGCTCTTTTCATTTTACCTTGAGCACAACCTGAGCACATTTGATCAGGTTCAAACTTAATCATTAGAATACCAGATACTAACCTTTGTTTGACCAATCTATCAAGGTATCTGTAATTCAAATGAGAAAGTCGACGATGCCAGAGTAAAGATTGATGAGATGACTTCTTTGTGATGAGACACTGAGATTTATTTGCAAGCATATGTCGAAGTTTGATTGTATAGAGATTAGTTTTCCGAGTGCCAACTAATAATTCTCTACCGCATTCAGTTCTGACAGCACATCTACGTTTGTTAAAATTTACCTCTAAATCTTTATCGCAGAATTTGCCAATACTAAATAGGTTATGATTCAAACCTTCGACATGTGCTACATTGTTGATTGTAATATCCTCACACACAATGTCTCCATGACCCACAACCGGTGAAAGTTCATTATTGCCAAATTTGACTGAGCCTCCATATTCTTCTTTGTAATTAGATAGAAGCTCTTTCCTTCCAGTCATATGTTTGGAACACCCAGAATCCAGGTACCATTTATGACTGGCCTGCAATGAGGAAATCAGATGGATTTAGGAACCCATTTTAAAATGGGTCCACTACGTGTAATACTCTTAACAGTACAAGATATTGAATCCCAGTAATGCTTTGTGCCTCTAAGCATATTAAAAACATGATATGGAACATATCTAGGAACTGAAGAACGAAGAGTAGTAGAGAAATTAGATTTAGTATGATGTATATTCTTTGAAGAACTTGAAGCATGAGAAACTGAAGAAACAGATGTAGACCTTTTATTCATAGAATTGAATTTTGAAGGTACATTATTTTTAGAATTCAGTTTGTTTCCCACACTAAACTTGCTATTTGTAGATTTCATACTAAAATCTAATTTCTTAACATTTCTCTTCGTTGACTTCTTCTTTCTTGTCTTCTCAATGCTCACACTGTCGGAACTTCCTGTAGATGGATTAGCACAGATATCAAATGATTTCAACTTAATTGGAGCAGGTGCAGTGGATGGATCAGTTTCCTCAGGAAACACCATGTTCGGATTTTGCTTTTTCAAATCAATGTGATGCTGAAATTTCCGTAACATAGATTTTACTCCCTGAGTGAACTGAACCTTGTTGATGTATGCATGAGTGATCGGAGTAGGTACAATCTTTTGGTTTTTCCCAGCATAGTGATGACCTTCTTCATATATAGACAATCTTTCAACCAGTCTATCATAGCTCTTAGTTAAGGTTACACATTTGCTGTTCCAAAATTTAGTATCACACTTTTGACGAGAAAGTTCTGTCTTTAGTTGTTGAAGTGTGTTTTGAAAACTTTGTTTTTCCTTTTCATGTTTCTTTTCTAAATAAGAGATTTCATCATGAAAGTGACAACCTTTGAATCTTGTTGATGAATACAAAAATTCAGAATTTTTCAGAGATGACTTCAATGATCCCTGTGAAGATTCACCCAATTCACTACCACTTTTCGACAAATCAATTGAAGATAAGCCATTTGAAAGTGTTACTGAAGATGATGAAGCATAAGATGTTGTATCAATTACGGTTTGTTTTGGATCAAGAGATTCAACAACATAAGGAACTTCAACATCATCAGTTGACATTGCTGATGGTTCTTTGAACTCAAAATAACCTTTGTTATTTACAACACGAACAACTTCTTCCTGCTCATCATCAACACCTTCTTTCAAATTGTGGTTGATTTCAGAATTGTCCTGAGAAGAATTCTTGTTTTCTACTGATGTTGATACATTACAAACTAAGTCATTTAATATATCTGACACCAGTGAAATTGGTTCAGAATCAACATCAGTAGTATTCCAATGTAGAAAATTCTTTGATTTGGTTAAAAGAAGTGAATTCTGAACTTTCAACTCCTCAATTTGTTTCTCAAGATCTGAAACTTTACATTCTAACTCCTTGGTTGATATGTATGGTTTTACAACATTGCTCAACGATTCTGGGTATACAAAATATACTGGATCATCCTTGAGTGAATTGGATTTAATCTTCAGAGTATCATCATTATACACAAACTTGACCCTATGATATTTAGAATCATGATACATAGGATCATGTAGTTTCATATGTTGCATCTCTGAAAATCATTCCTTCATTTGAAAACCTTTTAATGAAGGAAACATTTTACTCATTAACATGCTTGTAAGGTCATAAAATGCTGCTTTTTCTTTAAGAGCTTTTTGCAAATAATTTGGATTTTTAACTCCAAGGGTCTTTTTCAAATAATTTGGATTTGTGTAACCAAGACCTTCTTTGGAATAATAATCTCTAAACTCAACTTGTTTGTTCAAGAAAATTGTATGCTCAGTTTGACCTATCTTATGAAGTTTAAGATCAAGATCTGAAATCATCTTATTTAGCTTAGAAACATTTTCTTTTTCCACACTCAAGCTGATGGTTAAAAAATCAATTTCTAGCTTTTGTGACTTATGTTCAGCTCGAATTGTCTCAAACTCATTCACTGATTGTTGCAATTGTGCACATTGAGAACTTAATTGTTTCTTTTTGTTGCAACAAATCAGTAATTTCGTTAGTTTGTTTTAAAATGACAAGTTCGAGTTCTTTATTTTTGTTATGAATTAATGTTGTCACCTCAAGCATTTTTCTATTATGATCATCAAGAGAGACAGAGCGTACCGTTGAAGTTTCTCCATCACTCTCTATGTCTTCATCTGATTCTGATTCTTCCTCCATCAAGCCCATAAAGCACATCTGTGCTTGATCATCGTTGTCAGAGTAATCCAGCCATTCTTCATCATCAGCCATCAGAACCAATCCTTGTTCTTGTTTCTCTGCTAGTTCCAACTTCTTCCTCAGCAGTTCCACCTTTGTCATTTTAGTGGTACATCCTTTAGCAATATGCCCTGTCTTTCCATACTTGTAACAGATAATACCTACTTGACCTTTCTTTTCCTCTGTTCTTTCAGGAGTATCTTTGACAACTTCCTCTTTCTTGGTTGCATATTTATCAACATACTGATTTTCAACCCGAGGAGGATACCCTTGTGAACTTTGCATGTAGTTTCTGTTAAAACCCCGACCCCCTCTAGTGGAAAATCTTCGGTTGTTGGATCCAGACTTATTATAATACTTCTTCTTATAGGCCTCAGTTAGACTCAATAAGCTTTGCAACATTTGATCCTTTTCATCTTCATCATATTCTTCTTCATCCTCTTCCTCCTCATCTTCAAATGCTTCAAAAACTTTAGCTTTGCCTTTTCTTACTTTCTTCTTAGCTTTCTCTTTTTCAGCAAGTAAGGCCAAAGTATCTGCTTCAGTCTTTTCTTTCTTCTTTCTTTCAGCAGCAATTTCATTCACCTCTTCCTCGAACAATAAAAGATTCTCATATACTTCATAAACTTTCAACTCATTCAGAACCTTATGTTGCTTCACAAACCTTGAAAATTGTTTCCAATCTGAAGATAGGTTGTTAATGAACTTCACTATATAATCCATTTCTGATCGAATGATATTATTTTTCTTCATATTATTCATCAGTTCCACAAACCTATCGTAAGCCTCTTCTAGAGATTCATCATCCTTCATTCTAAAGTTCTCATACCTATCCATAAGATTTGTTATCCTCATTTGATTTCCTACCTTTGAACCCATTATTATCTTTTGTAGTTGATCCCAAATGGATTTTGCTGACTCATCATAACTATCTAATTTTTGAAAGATCTCATTAGGAATGGCTTGAATTAGATAGTTTTGAGCTTCAACATCAATCATATATCTTTCTCTCTCAGCAACATCCATTTCTGAAAAATCTTTCGGTACTTCTCTTCCATCAACTGTATGAACTGGAATAGAATGAGGACCATGCATAATAGAATGAAGAAACTTGTCTCCATCTTTCTTTCTCCTGAGATATAGCTTGAATCGCGAGACCCACAATTCATACTCATCTTTGAATAACACCGGTGCTTTGGTCTCTAATCCCATTGACATATCATCTATTCGATTTGCTAGACTCATCTTTAAACCGGATCTTTATTACTGATTTTTATGAGAAATATCAGTTTTGTGAATTTGAAGAATTCAACTTGATGACTCGAGACCCACGAAAGACTTGGCTCGAGACACACAAAGACTAGACTCGAGACACTTGAAATATTTGGCTCGAGATACAAATATGACTTGGCTCAAGATGCAAACAATACTTGGCTCGAGTTACACACAGACTTGGCTCGAGACACGCGAACTATTTGGCTCGAGAGACAATCAAGACTTGGCTCGAGATACCAGCTTGATACTCCTTAACAATCCGCTCGAGATCCTTGACTCGAGACACTCAATATTCCAATTCTGCTCGAGAAACTCCACACTCAGCTCGAGCTAGACTTTTTCTGCTCGAATTTTAACTAACACTCGAGACATATGAATCTGGTGACTCGAGACATAAGAACATTTTCGAAAAAATCACGATTTTCAGCTTATTTCAACTAAAAATTCAAATCTGAACACTTTCTAATGATCACAAATCACTCCTAATGCATAAAACTTGATAGATTCATGAAATTACACACAATTTCATGAATAATCAAGTAATATGTCTTCAAATTCGCTCCAAAATAGAATTCTTCAAGTTTTCTTCATTTTCTTCAAATCTTCAACAAATCCACATGATAAATCTTCACTCAATCAGCAAATCCAGCTCTGATACCACTTGTTAGATGTAAAGATGAATCAATCTAACATGATCTAATCATGATCATGATAGATCTAGCATGTAGATGATGAAATCAAGTAGAGAGAGAAAGTAGAGAGAGAATGTGGAAATTCATATGTCATTCATATCTGAAAAGCTTGAATTACAATACAAGGCAAAGAGGTATTTATACCTCATCCCTAAGAAACAAAAACTTTCACAATAGGTCCCTCAACTTCTATTTATAAACATAACACTAACATTTAGGCCAGCGGGCCGTCTGCGTTTTTTAAAAAGTTGAGGGAATTTACTAGACTTTATGGTCTAACCCTCGCTTTTCGAAATCCTTTTTAAAACATTTTCAGGGATTGCGAGTGATAGCAGGAAGGGTAAGGAGAAGGCTCGTGAGTAGACGTCAAGCAGGGGCGTAGCTAGGATTTTAGGTTAGCAGGGGCTTAGAAAATGACAAACGGAATCAATTTAACTTGTTGATTTAATTTATTCAAGCAAATTATTAATGTGAGATATGTGATTAGTATTTGTTGTCACAAGTCTCGTGAGATTTTGAGAGAAACTTTTAGTGTTATAAGGTCGACTGTAGACAACAACATAAAAAAAACATAAATTTTGTAACTTTTGTTTGTGAAATGTTAAAAGTGAGATAAACAATGTATACTGATTGAGCTCAAGATATATTTTTATCATCAAACTAACCTTATTTTTACAAATTTATAATTATAACATGAATAATGTCAATATAGAGGAAAGTTTAATTAAATGCGAACTTATATTTCATTGTGAACGTGAGGACCATAAAAATGGCGTCACGTGACAATATTCACTCTGAACTTTATACACTCTTCATAGTGAATAATGTTACGTGATGTGATTTTAGTGGTTCTCATGTTCACAACCAAAATTCAGTTCAGATTTAAAGCTAACCCCGTCTATAATATTGTATCAATATTGTATCATATGCATGAGCTAGAAAGTAGATTTTACAATGTCTTGATAAAAATTACATCATGAAAATCTAGAGTTAGTTTATTTTGATTTTAATGTAATATCATTTGTTGAAAACTTTTTATAAATGTAAAAAATATCTATAGATATTGATGATAAAAAAAAAGATTTATGAATTTGAATATAGTAAAAATGCTGTATATAAAACAAAAAGATGCTAAAAAATAGGAAATTAATAAAAAAGTCGCTAAAATATAGAAACTTAAAAACAAAAATATGCTGAAAAATGGGAAATTAAAATAATGGCTAAAAATTTCGGTCATGGGTTTCGAACTCTAGACCATGAGTTTGTTAAGGGGGGTTCAACCACTAGGCTAAACACATATAACTGTTTACATTTCTAACAGATATTATATAAACGTTGTCAGTTAGGGGGGCCTGAGCACCGGCCTGCCCCCCTACTGACTACGCCTCTGACGTCAAGTCCTTTAATGTTAGTAATTTACAAAGTTAGAATACTAGTTTATATCTCAGCTGTAGAGGGTTGTTTCACTAGCACTAATATGTAGTTTTGCCTTTTTGAACTTATATACTTGGCTTAGGGCCAAATGTTGAGAATTCTATTTAATTTCTGTTGCGTTAGATCACTGGGATTTGTATTATTATTATTTTGAGTTTTGGGGTATTACAAAATTTTATGCTGGATTATCGATGAACTTATAAGTTAGCTTATGTTTAGGTTTGAGATAATAGTTTTTTTACAAAAATATGTGGGCTAAATTGAGCCAACCTACATAAAAGTACTCACTCCTCCTCCATTTGCTCACTCTCCACAGCCACTCATGCATCTTATTACCAACGTACAATGATAAGATTGAAATATTTTTCAAATGTGAGGAATAATCAAACCTCGTACTTCAAGTCCTTATCTTTGGTTTCTTTTTCGATATATATAAACCTCATATTTCAAGTCCTTATCTTTGGTTTCTTTTTCGATATATATATTCTCATCAATACTTTGATTGAGTGATTGACAAAGGGTATTATCAATTGGGATAATAGACAATTTTTGCAAAAATGTGGTGGACTAATCAATACTTCGCTGTGAAGGCTTCATTTTTTTTTTACCTTTTTTTAGATTTTTTTTATCTTAATAGTGTTTTTTAGTATGAATATTCGAATTTTATTTACCTTCACGGTATTTTGGTGTGAAGTTTCATGCGTAAATTTTTGGTCTCACGCGGTTTCATGGAAACTACTTGGTCTCACATGAACCTACCTAAGTCTATATGTATATATATATATATATACTAGGCACGGTATCGGGCGTCCTTGGACGGCCCATGCCCACGGTATCGGTCGATGACGTATGAATGCAAATGATTTGAATTGAAATACGTCATAGGTGTTTATATCATCGTAAGGAAAAGATTTTACAAAAGTATTATATCTAATGATGGATTTATAGCACGTTTAAAGAAAAAAACGCAAAGGGTTTTTTTATCGTTGGTTCTTCATGTTTCTACTGCTTTTGACAGGATCTGAATCTCAATATCAAGAACAGAATACTTAATCAAAGAAGTTTGCGGAATAACACTTTGATTATAATAACAGAACAATGAATTCAAACAAACTATGTATATTGATCTTAATAGCTTAATGATTACAACTACAAGCCCCAATCTGTTTGAACAGGCTCAAAACAGACGTGCAATACTTCTCTATTGCAGGGATTTCAAGAACAATCTTGAGGCTCTTAATTCTAACACAAAAGCTATCAAAAACTTCGTATCTAACAATGACCAACTTATCAGCTATATATACGAAATAACAGATTACAATAAGGAAACTAGATTTACAAGATAATCTCTAAAATATCTCCAAGCATATCGTATCTTGTCTATATCTTCAAGTCATCACAATCCTTTCCTTATCGTCTTCTGATAGCAGTGGTAAAACATAAGCAGGGTTAACTTTGCACCAGCAGTGTTAACTTCAAAATCAGCAATGGTAATCTTCAAGAGCAGTGGTAATCTGTAATGGCAGTGGTAATATTGATCTTCAAGCATTTATTACATACTGGCAGTGGTAAACTTCAATCTTCATCAGCAGTAGTAACCTTCCAATACCAGCAGTGGTAACCAGCAGTATTAACCTTTCTGAGAGCAGTAGTATTAGACTCAACAATCTCCCCCTAAACTTAACTTCTCAGCATGAGGAGCTAAGTTTCTGAGTCTTCTCTTCAAATAGGTTTCAATCTTCTTCACCAGCAACCTTGCAGCTCTTGTAGGTTCACCTTTTGTACTCAGACTTACCTTCATCATACACTGCAGCCTTTGAATATCAAGTGCATCAGTTTCACACTCTTCAAAATAATACTCCATTTCTTGACCATTGACATTCAAGCTGTATACCCTACATTTTTCAAACCATCTCCATTCCTTTATCTCCTCACAGTTCGAATTCTTTACACCTAGAAGTCTGAAAGGTTCAAATAACCAAAACAAACATTCTAGTGCAAATTTTC
Organism: Centaurea solstitialis; assembly: GCA_030169165.1. Classification (NCBI taxonomy): domain Eukaryota; kingdom Viridiplantae; phylum Streptophyta; class Magnoliopsida; order Asterales; family Asteraceae; genus Centaurea; species Centaurea solstitialis. Next base: position 20,301,468 of record CM058047.1, on the reverse strand, counting down.
TCTTCTTGGCTTGATCAGGATTGTCTCTGTCATTCACAGCTACTTTGATCACTGTGCATCTTTGTTCATACATCTCCTTTAAATTCTCCCTTGTGCATTCATCTAAGATACTTCCCCATTCAGCATCATACAAGTCTGATCCATCATCAAACTGGACAACATATCTCAGATCTTGATCAACTCCCCAACCAACAACTTTCTTCTGCTTTAACTCAATTACTTCTTCATCAAAATAATGAGCATTCAACTCTAGCAGCTGTTCTCTTAATCTTCCAATCAACTCCTTATCAAGTTCAGACAAATTCTCTGATTTCTTCTTCACTTCCAGCATGCTTCCCATCATGATTGGCTCAAAGTCATATCTTTTATCCATTAGGAAGAAGCTCATTCTTCCTTTCTCAAAAGTCACTGAAAACACCCTATTTTCATAGGTGTTCCAGGAAATAGCCTTTCCTTCACCAATGCTATCATCCTGATCTCTTTTTCTGTTCTTCTTGAGTTCTGCTTTTGTCTGTGAGAAAGCAAACATAATCTTCAAATCTTCTACCAGCATCCTTGCTTCCTCAAAATCTTCAATTTTCTTTGGTGCAAGCTATCTCATACATTTTCTTTGGTGCAAGCTATCTCAATCTCATCCAGAGTCCATCTGGAAAAGAATTGGAATGGCTTTCCAAGAGCAGTAGATAAAAATCTCACCATAGTTCTCCTCTTTTCAGTTTCCTGCTTTGAAATTGACTTCTTCTGAGTCTTTTTCACAGGCTTTTTCTTATCAGCTTTCTGTTTTCTTTCTTCTATCTCCTTGTTCACTCTTTCTTGTTCTTCCAAACCTAACTGTCTGGCAAGAGCCTCTGAAGCTTCATATTCCATAATCTTCCTTTTTGCTTCATCAATTTCAGGGTCAGAATCAGACTTTGCTTCTTCAATCATCTTCTCTTTTCCTTTATCTTTAGGATCAACAACAGGAAGATCCTTCTTTTTCACAATCTCTGATTCTTTGATAACTATACCCTTAGTAGGTTTGACTACTTCAGGCAACTTTACTAGCAACTCAGCAATGGTTAGATCATCCTCATTGATCTCTGGTTCAGCACTAATAACTGCAGGTTCATCTGCAACCTGAGTGTCTTCATTCACATCATCTTCTTCCAAAACAATCTCAGCCACTGTTCCAGTCTCTTTCTGTACCTCCCCCTTGGCCTCAGTTTCCATCTCAACACCTTGTTCATTCACAACATCTTCTTCATGCACAGACTCCCCCTTAACTCTAGATCTCTCCCCCTTTGTGAATTGAACCAACGTATGATACTTTTTCCTCAGAGCTCGAATAGTACCCTTCATGGAGGCAATGGAAGCACCCTGAGCTTGAATGACCCTTGCTTGCTTTATCAACTGTGCTTCATGTAGCTTGAGCATATCATGCTGTGCAGTGGCCAACTCCTCCAATGTATCAAGCCTGGCTGCATGAGAGCCATGTTTCTCATCATGAACAAAGAAGTTCTTTTCAAAGGCCTTCAAATCCTTGGCAATGGTACGAAAATTTTCCATCAATTCCTCATGTGTAAATCTGCTCTCACCAGGTTTAGAAGGGTTAACCTCCATTACTGGATCTTTGAGCTTTTTGACTTTAGTCTTCAGCCTTGCTGAAGCACTAGAAGCCCCCTTGGTTTCTTGGCACCTGGGTCCTCCATGTGATTTCTCACTAGGAGTTGCCGTGGTGGGGGTCTTACTTATGTTCAAACTGGCCTGATGCACACCTTGTGCAACATCAGTAGTTTGAGCCTCACCAACCACATGCCCATCCTTCTCCTTAGAGGGCACCTTCTTTATACTTGAGTGGGGCTGCACTCCAGGGGTATCCCTTTGGGTAGAATCAGAAGGAGAGTGCTCCAACTGTTGGCGTATAGGCTTTTGGGGTTTAGAACCAGAGGAGGAAGGAGCTCCTCTGTTCTTTCTCTGATATTTTTGAAGTGTGGGGGTGGGGGTTTTGTCAAAGGACTGAGGGATTGTATCTATGATAGGTGTGGGTAGGTCATCAGAGGGAATGCTTGGTTGTGTAGGCTGCAAGCCTGATGCCTCACCTTGTGGGTGGTTCACTCTCATCATTGTAGAGAACAATGGAGTGAAGTGGTCATTGGAGCCTTCTGCAGGTCTCTTCATATTGGAGAACAACTTATGACCAAGAGCAGAGCTCTTATAGATGTTTCCAAGTTTAGGTACAGCCGTCAATTCATTTGTAATCACTTCTTGGACAAATCTTGGGAACATGAAAAATGTTTTGACCTTAGAGTTTGGAATGTTCTCAAGATTGTACACAAGACTATCAAAAATCATTTGTGAAAAATTAAACACCTGTTTTGTGGCTAGACAGACCAAAGCAGAAGCAATAGTGCTGCTAAACTCACCAAAACTAGTGGATTTCTTTGAAAAACAGTGCAACAGGGTATGCACAAGAAATCTCCATTGAGGGCAAAATTGACTCTTAAGATATTTCAAAGAGGTTTGAGAGCCTGTATATCCCATTTTTAAAAGGTTTTCCATGATGGTTCGAGTAGAGAGCATAGATATACCTCCTTCATCATTTAGTTGCAGATGATGTCTGATCTTGGCAGGGGTAAGGGTGAGAGACAGACCACAGATAGTGGTGTGAATATGTTTGACGCCATCTTCTTCCTGGACAACTCCATTCATCCAGAAGTCTTGCATATGCTGAATGTAGATGGTAGGAGTGATTGTCGCGGCGTGCGCAATGTGAGATGATGCCAAGAAATCAACTATATCTTCGAAACCTTCAGAATCTCCACCCTTGGAAATATATCCAACCTTGTTATGATCCTTGACAAAAGTCAATGAAGCCATTAGCAATCGAATAAGAAAACCTAAACAGATGATGAAATCGAATCGTAATCTCGAATGCACGAACACTGAGAGAGAATCAATTGAAGAATTGCAAACGTTTTTGAGAGCAAAAGTGTAGAATAGCCGTTAATGAAAAAGGCGGTCAAGTTAGGGCTTATATACTACACTTTAGAGCAGGGGTAACTACCATTAGCAGTGTTAACAAACACAAGGTGGGCTAGGTCAAATAAGCAGTGGTAATTAACGCTAGCAGTGGTATTTGTCAAACTATCTTAAAAGCAGTGGTAAAAGATACCCTAAGTGGTAATGACACGCATTAGGTTAAAAGCAGTGGTAAATACATCAGCTTAATTAAAAGCAGTGGTAATACCTCAGAATAACTAGCAGTGATGACAAGCATGTGTGGGGGCAGGGGTAAAATACAAATGCATAAACAGTGGTAACGGGCAAATGTGCTAGCAGTGTTAATGGGCGAATGTGCTAGCAGGGTTAATGGGCGAATGTCTAGCAGTCTTAATGGGCGAATGTGAAAGCAGTGTTAATGGGCGAATGTCTAGCAGTGTTAATGGGCGAATGTGAAAGCAGTGTTAAAAACTTTGTAAGAACAAGTATTTCACTCCATGAACTGCTGCACTGAAATTGATAATAAAAACTCCATCTTACTGCTTGTGAGCTTTCTGAAACTCCTTCTGCCACATCAAAAAACTTGTCAACATTTACAAAAGATAAAAAGAAAGGAAAGATATACAGAGATAATACCAGAAAAATTGTAACAAGAAGAAGGGTTATTCAGAGTTCATCATTCCAACACTTGTAACCAAGAATATGAACCTGCCTACATCAAAGGCTTTTGTAAAAAGGTCTGCATATTGATCATCAGTGTGGACTTTTTGAACTTGAATTAGCTTCTTTTCATTACAATCTCTGATAAGATGGTACTTAATCTCTATATGCTTGGTCTTGGAATGCTTGACAGGGTTATTCACAATGCTAATAGCACTGTTGTTGTCAATGTATAAAGGTGTCTGTAAGAAAGAAAGACCATAGTCCTGCATCTGATTCTGAATCCATAGGACTTGTGAGCAGCATTGAGAAGCAGCTATGTAATCAGCCTCAGTTGTCGATTGTGAAACCGTGGTCTGTTTCTTGCATTGCCAAGAGACCAATCTTCCTCCTAAGAACTGACATCCTCCTGATGTTGACTTCCTATCCAGGTTTGCTCCTCCATAGTCACTATCTGTGTAGGCCACCAAGTCAAAAGAAGTGTCATAAGGATACCAAAGTCCCAATTTAGGTTGACCTTTGAGATATTTGAATATCCTCTTGACTGCATGTAAATGTGACTCCTTTGGCCTAACTTGAAACCTAGCACACACACAAACAGCAAACATAATATCAGGTCTAGAAGCTGTAAGATACATTAATGATCCAATCATGGATCTGTATTGATGAACATCAACTTCCTCCCCCTCAACATCAGCAGTGAGGTGTTTGTGAGTTTCCATTGGTGTGCTTGCTGGTTTTGCATCATTCATTCCAAACTTTTGAAGCATTGTGGCAACATATTTGGATTGATTGATGAAGATACCATCTCTTTTCTGCTTGACCTGCAAACCAAGAAAGAAAGTTAGTTCTCCCATAGAACTCATTTTAAACTTCTTGTGCATTAGTTCTTCAAACTCTTTGCACATGTCTTCCTTTGTTGAACCAAAGATGATATCATCTACATAGATCTGCACCAACAACATATCAGTCTTTGTTCTCTTGATGAATAAAGTCTTGTCAATGACACCCCTCTCAAACTTGTTTTCCAACAAGTATGAGGACAAGGTATCATACCAAGCCCTAGGTGCTTGATGAAGGCCATACAGTGCCTTCCTCAACTTACAAACTCTGTCAGGATATTTAGGGTCTTCAAACCCTGGTGGTTGACAGACATAGACTTCCTCATCAATAGTGCCATACAGAAATGCACTTTTCACATCCATCTGATAGACTTTGAATCCTTTGTAAGATGCAAAAGCCAAGAATAGCCGGATGGCTTCAATTCTAGCTACAGGTGCAAAAACATCATCATAGTCTATTCCTTCTTCCTGAGTGTACCCCTGTGCCACTAGTCTGGCCTTATTTTTTATCACAATTCCTCTCTCATCTGTCTTGTTTCTGAATATCCATTTAGTGCCAATTACTCTGTGTCCTTTTGGGAGATCCACCAAATCCCAAACATGTTGTAGGACAAACTGCAGTAACTCCTCTTGCATAGCTTCTATCCAGCTTGGATCCTTCATTGCATCTAACACCTTCTTTGGTTCACTCTGGGAAAGAAAGCATGACAACATCCCAGAATGAGTATTCACATATCCAGCTTCTCTGCTTTGCTTCCTTGTAATCATAGGAGATGCCACATCTCCAATCACTTGAGAGGCAGGGTGATTCTTTTGAGTTCTTGTCAGGTGTAGGGGTTCTTCAGATAGGAGTTCCCCTAGATTTGAATCATCAGGACCAGATTCTGAGGGATCTGGTTGAGTGATTTCATTTGTATCCCCAATCTCATTTTCCACATTGCTTTCAAGCTGTGGAGTCTCTTCAGTCTCCTTGTCTCCTTCTTGATTCTCTGAAGCATCCTCTTGTACTTCAGTCTCTGATTCTTTCTCTTCTGTACTGATGGTGGAAGGAGGAAACAGAACAAAAGGTGTGTCTGTCTCCTTTTCCTTGATGATAGGACCTGTATCAACTGCATTGCTCATGTTCAAAGAGTTAGTGAGTGAATCAATGTCAAATAACCAGTCTGGACCAGTCCCATGCACATTGGGAGTGTGTTCATTGAATTTGACATTGTCACTTTCCTCAATTGTTCTAGAAACAGTATTGAAAACCCTAACTGCTTTGCTCTGTATTGAGTATCCCACAAAGAAACCATCATCAGATTTACTGTCAAATTTCCCTAGATGAGTTTTGGTATTTAAGATAGAGCAAGGACACCCAAAAGGTACAAAGAATCCTATAAAAGGCTTTTTGTTTTTGAATAGTTCATAAGGTGTTTTTTCCCTTGGACTTGACCACATGAACCCTGTTTTGCACATAGCAGGCAGTGTTAACTGCTTCTGCCCAAAAAGTGATTGGTAGTTTAGAATCTGCTAACATGGTTCTTGCAGCCTCAATCAGTGTCCTATTTCTCCTCTCAGCAACTCCATTCTGTTGAGGAGTTCTAGGAGCACTGAATTGTCTTTCAATACCTTTTTCCTCACAAAAGGAATTCAAATCAGCATTTTTGAACTCAGTTCCATTGTCTGATCTAATGACTTTCACTCTAAGGTTCACCTGATTCTCAACTCTCTTTACAAAGGGTTTGATCAGTCCACTTGTCTCATCCTTTGTTCTGAGAAAGAAAACCCAAGTAAACCTAGAATAATCATCTATTATCACAAGACAGTATGATTTCTTGCCTATACTCATTACATTGGTAGGTCCAAATAAATCCATGTGCAATAATTGAAGAGGAGCAGAGATAGTGTTTATTGTCTTTGATTTGTGAGAAGCCTTGTGTTGCTTGCCTTTGAGGCAGGCTACACAATGATCATCAAGTGTGAACTCTTTTGGGGGAAGACCTCTGACCAATTGATTTTTGACAAGTAAGTTCATGGTCTTAATGTTCATATGACCCATCCTTCTATGCCAAAGAGAGGATTCAGTCATTGAAGCTTTTGAAAACAAACAGTTCACAACTTCTGATGGCATACCATTTAAGTCTAGACAATAAACATTATCTTTTCTAGGTGTTCTCAATAAAATAAAGCTCTCATCAACTACAAACTTAGGAGAAAGAATCATGCACTCTGTTTCACTGAACAGGGTGAAAAGTTTCTTATCACACACCTGAGACACACTCATCAGGTTGTATCTGAGTTGATCCACATAGTATACATCTTCTAAGGTTAACTTACCTCCTGTAACCTTACCTTTCCCTGAAACCTTACCTCCTCTTGGATTATCTCCAAAGGCAACATATCCTCCATTGAATGTAGTGAAATCTTCAAGAAAGGATCTATTGCCTGTCATGTGCCTAGAGCAACCACTGTCCACATGCCATAAGTTCTCATTCCTGTCTGGGTTGCCCTGCACATAAGGGAAATAGGTTAGTGTCTTGAGGGAACCCAAGCCAATATGGTCTTGGGTTCTCCCTTTTCATTAACATAATTGACCTCTGTCAATCTGTTAAGCTTTAAAAGATAATCCTTGTTAGGAATCTCATGACTTGAGTACTTAGTTACAATGGGTTGTCTCAGTGAAGAATTTGTAGTGGCAACATTGTTTGAGATACCACTGCTGCTATTGCTAGCAGCAGTGTTAACCTCTATATCTTTTTGGTTGTTACCACTGCTTTCAGAAGCAACACTTTCATTACCACTGCTTGTGGAAGCAGTAGTATTGCTTAGTGAGGCTTTTGGTACCCATTTTGTAACTATCTTCACAGTCTTCTTTTCAACCTTTTTCTTTTGGATACTGACTTTCTTTTTAGGTTGATTTTTTCTTTTCTGAACCAATTGTCTTTTAACAATAGGTTTTGGAACAAACCCTCTGCTATTATACTCTGTCCTTCTAGTTTGGAACTGTTTTTGATTTTGAAAGTTAACCCTTTGATTTTGAAAGTTAACCCTTTGATTTTGAAAAGTCATTCTTTGATTAAAAGGGTTATAGTAGCAGTCCTTAGCCAGATGGTTGAGATTACAGCATATAAAGCAGGGTTTTGGTTTGTTAATCTTATTCAGATCAACACCATGAGTTTGAGCCCATTGGTTGTTCCAATTCCTTTTGTTTCCTCTTGGTTTGGCACTTGTTTGAGGCTGTTTAGAAGTACCAGGATCACTGTCATTTTTATGAGTGGGTTTACCACCTTTGAAACTAGGTTGTGAAGTTGTAGGTTCTTGGTCAACTATTTTCTCCTTCCCTTTCCTAGAGACTGTAGCAATCTTACTGGGTACAAAGGGCATACCACCCTTTTCATTGGTGAGGATTTGATTTTCCTCAGGGACAGTCTCTTGGGATTTGTTTTCAGTCTTTTCCTTTTGTTCTTCCTCATTATCACTGCTTGAGGGATCTACATCACACACTCCTTCTCAGTTCCTCTCTGTTTAGTCTATCTAGGATATCTGTGGTAGGAGGAATATAGGTGTGATTGCGGGGTGGAGGAGTATTGTGATATCCTATCCCTCTTTTGAGTTCATCATGAACTTGAGCCTTTAGAATTTCTTCCAAGGCTTTAGAGGACTTAGAAAATTTATCAAGATCTTCCTTAGCTTTTTCTAATTCTTTCTTGACAGATTCTAATTCCTCACCAGACTTTACTAGTTTCTTTTCAAACTCCTTTTTCTCCCACTTCCAGTAATTGTAGTCATACTCAAACTGGAGTTCATTCTCTTTATAGGACTTGATTTGGTCCTCCAGATTCTCAATGACTATCCTATACTCTCTTCTATCAACTTCCATTGTCTTGATGGTATCACTCATAGTCTGATTGTGATCCCTATACTTCTTAACAGTTTCAATACAAGAATCAGAACATAATTTAGAGGATACCTCTGATGGGAGTTCAGGTTCAGTGATTTTGGCCATCAAAGCATGATTCTGGATGGCTTCTTCAGCTTGATCACTCCAGTCAAATCCCATGCCTTCTTGTGATACCAAGGCTTGAGAAGAGTTGGAATTTGTGCCTCTGTTGGGTCTTGGAGCATGTGCTTGTCCTCCATTGTTGGCTTGTTGATGAGTACTACTCCCTTTGCACTCTCTGGCAAAGTGGCCAGGCTCATTGCACTTGTAGCATCTCACCTTTGATTTGTCAAACCCAGCAAGGTCTCCTCTTTTGGCATCAAAGTTGTTCCTGCCAGTCCTCCTTATAAATCTTTTCATTCTCATAGTTAACATGGCCATCTGCCACTTGATGTCCATCTCCTCCAAATCATCAGCATTGATTTGTTCAAGATCATCATTGATCAGAGGAGATCTTACATGATTGGCAAGGAATGCTTCCAAGACTGCATCCCCATTAGTATCCTGTGACACAGATGATTTATCATTAGTACTGTCATGGTTATTATTAGCAGGGTTAATATTAGCAGTACTAGCAGTATTAAAATTAGAAGAAGGATTTTCAGAGGAATAGAGAGCAATAGTATGTGAGTATCCAGTTGGTCTTCTTTTGGCCTCTACTTCAGCTTCAAAAATCCTGAGATCATTGTATAGATCTTCAAGCTCCTTATCCTCCAAGTCATCTCCTTGTCTGAATGACACAGTGTACATAGTCCATTCCTCACTCAGAGATCTGAGGAATTTTCTATTGACTTCATCCTTCTCCATCTTCACATCTACATTGGCAAGTTCTCCAATCAGTTTGTTGAACCTGTCAAAAGTTTGAGTCATGGACTCATTCTTTGTAGAAGTAAAGTTTTCATATTGTTGCTTCAATAGGGCTTTCTGATTTCTCTTAGAACTTTTAGTTCCAGAAAATCTCTTCTCCAGTGCAATCCACAGTGATCTTGCATCAGGGCAGGTACAAAACTGGTGTTGGTATTCATTGGGAATGGCCAACAGCAGAGTGCTTAAGGCTTTCATCTCAGTCTGCTTCCTCTTTTTGTCTGCATCAGATTTTGGGGGTGCTCCAGCAACAGCAGGTTCAGGGACACTGGGTCCATGTTCAACAACTTCCCATAAAGCATAATCAGTAAGAAGCATGTATTGCTTAATTCTGATTTTCCACATCTCAAACTCATTGGGTTTGAGCATAGGGACTTTGGACACAAGAACAGAATCCTGCGAATCCATTGATTAAGAAGTATTCTGAACACAAGCTCTGATACCACTTGGCAGGATATGAATCTCAATATCAAGAACAGAATACTTAATCAAAGAAGTTTGCGGAATAACACTTTGATTATAATAACAGAACAATGAATTCAAACAAACTGTGTATATTGATCTTAATAGCTTAATGATTACAACTACAAGCCCCAATCTGTTTGAACAGGCTCAAAACAGACGTGCAATACTTCTCTATTGCAGGGATTTCAAGAACAATCTTGAGGCTCTTAATTCTAACATAAAAGCTATCAAAAACTTCGTATCTAACAATGACCAACTTATCAGCTATATATACGAAATAACAGATTACAATAAGGAAACTAGATTTACAAGATAATCTCTAAAATATCTCCAAGCATATCGTATCTTGTCTATATCTTCAAGTCATCACAATCCTTTCCTTATCGTCTTCTGATAGCAGTGGTAAAACATAAGCAGGGTTAACTTTGCACCAGCAGTGTTAACTTCAAAATCAGCAATGGTAATCTTCAAGAGCAGTGGTAATCTGTAATGGCAGTGGTAATATTGATCTTCAAGCATTTATTACATACTGGCAGTGGTAAACTTCAATCTTCATCAGCAGTAGTAACCTTCCAATACCAGCAGTGGTAACCAGCAGTATTAACCTTTCTGAGAGCAGTAGTATTAGACTCAACAGCTTTCCCCTTTTGGAGTCTATGTTCTTGTGCACATTGATGAGGAATATCTTAGATGAGGAATATCTTGGTTTATAGGGCTTTCGCCTATGTTATCTCATATTCCGTGCGGTTATCAAGTAGTTCGGAAAAAGTTGAAACCAAACAAATGGAAGAACACCCTTATTCAGTACTATCAAATCTTATGGAATCGGCCGCTTTGTTATCTAGACACTCCGGTGCGGTGGCTTAATCATGAATTTACTTCACTCTGAACCAATCTAAGAATATTTACATGGGAATCACATTATAGGTGATAAACGGAACACGCCTAACTTTCCGATCGTATGAAATTAAAGTACCACCTTTCATATCAGCCAATGTTTTGGGTGTTACCTGCCAAATCAATAATATTAAGCATGAACCATAATTTGAGAATAAAAAATGAGAATTACAGAAGTACTTCTGAGTTAAGTAATTCAAGATCTCTGCTATGGTGAATTAAGACATACAACAATGAAAGTAACACAATTTTTCACATCCTTTATAAAATAAACTACAGAACTGTAGAGTTAGAAATACTGAAGGTAAAAAAGCCCGGTAAGGATACTAAAATCAACAACTCCCATGTTATCAGAGTTAGCAACAAAGATGTATTCCTTGCCCTGTAATAAAAGATAATGTACAACCTACATAAGAGTACTCACCCCTCCTCCATTTGCTCACTCTCCACAGCCATTCATGCATCTTATTACCAATGTACAATGATAAGATTGAAATATTTTTTCAAATATGAGAAATAATCAAACCTCGTACTTCATGTCCTTATCTTTTGTTTCTTTTTCGATATATATAAACCTCATATTTCAAGTCCTTATCTTTGGTTTCTTTTTCGATATATATAAACCTCATATTTCAAGTACTTATCTTTGGTTTCTTTTTCGATATATATATTCTCATCAATACTTTGATTGAGTGATTGAGCCAACCTCATTAGTAATTAATGTCTCCATCACTCCTTTCATATACTCACTCCTGAAATTCAATCTTGCATCTTATTATTGGACAAAATTTGGTTGCATGAAACAATTCTAAAATGGAGGATGGTGAAAATATCAAAGAATGCAACCATGATTAAATAAGATGATACTTTTTTTTTTACAAAAATATGTTGGTTAAATTTAGCCAACCTACATAAAAGTACTCACCCCTCCATTTCCTCATTCTTCATAGCCACTCATACATCTTATTACCAATGTACAAGGATAAAAATCAAATATTTTTCAAAATATGAGGAATAATCAAATCTCGTATTTCAAGTCCTTATCTTCGGTTTCTTTTTTGAAATATATACTCATCGATACATTGATTGAGTGATTGACAATGGGTATCATCAATTCAGATAATAGACAATTTTTTGCAAAAATGTGGTGGACTAATCAATACTTCGCTGTGAAGGCTTCATTTTTTTACCTTGTTTTAGATTTTATTTTTTTATCTTAATAGTGTTTTTTAGTATGAATATTCGAATTTTTTTTACCTTCACGGTATTTTGGTGTGAAGTTTCATGCATAAAGTTTTGGTCTCACGCGGTTTCACGGAAACTACTTGGTCTCACATGAAATTACCTAAGTCTATACGTGTATATATATACTAGGCACGGTATCGGCCGTCCTTGGACGGCCCATGCCCACGGTATCGATCGATGATGTATGAATGCAAATGATTTGATTTGAAATACGTCATAGGTGTTTATATCGTAAGGAAAAGATTTTACAAAAGTATTATATCTAATGATGGATTTATAGCACGTTTAAAGAAAAAAACGCAAAAGGCTTTTTTATCGTTGTTTCTTCATGTTTCTACTGCTTTCCTTTTTTGGAGTCTATGTTCTTGTGCACATTGATGAGGAATATCTTGGATGAGGAATATCTTGGTTTATAAGGCTTTCGCCTATGTTATCTCATATTCCGTGCGGTTATCAAGTAGTTCGGAAAAAGTTGAAACCAAACAAATGGAAGAACACCCTTATACAGTACTATCAAATCTTATGGAATCGGCCGCTTGTTATCTAGACACTCCGGTGCGGTGGCTTAATCATGAATTTACTTCACTCTGAACCAATCTAAGAATATTTACATGGGAATCATATTATAGGTGATAAACGGAACACGCCGAACTTTCCGATCGTATGAAATTAAAGTACCACCTTTCACATCAGCCAATGTTTTGGGTGTTACCTGCCAAATCAAAAATATTAAGCATGAACCATAATTTGAGAATAAAAAATGAGAATTACAGAAGTACTTCTGAGTTAAGTAATTCAAGATTTCTACTATGGTGAATTAAGACGTACAACAATGAAACTAACACAAATGTTCACATCCTTTATAAAATAAACTACAGAACTGTAGAGATAGAAATACTGAAGGTAAAAAAGCCCGGCAAGGATACTAAAATCAACAACTCCCAGGTTATCAGAGTTAGCAACAAAGATGTATTCCTTGCCATGTAATTAAAGATAATGTACAACCTACATAAAAGTACTCACCCCTCCTCCATTTGATCACCCTCCTCAGCCATTCATGCATCTTATTACCAATGTACAATGATAAGATTGAAATATTTTTTCAAATATGAGAAATAATCAAACCTCGTACTTCATGTCCTTATCTTTGGTTTCTTTTCCGATATATATAAACCTCATATTTCAAGTCCTTATCTTTGGTTTCTTTTTCGATATATATATATATATATTCTCATCAATACATTGATTGAGTGATTGAAAACGGGTATTATCAATTGGGATAATAGACAATTTTTTGCAAAAATGTGGTGGACTAAATTGAGCCAACCTCATTAGTAATTAATGTCTCCATCACTCCTTTCATATACTCACTCCTGAAATTCAATCTTGCATCTTATTATTGGACAAAATTTGGTTGCATGAAACAATTCTAAAAAGGAGGATGGTGAAAATATCAAAGAACACAACCATGATTAAATAAGATGATACCTTTTTTTTACAAAAATATGTTTGCTAAATTTAGCCAACCTACATAAAAGTACTCATGCATCTTATTACCAATGTACAATGATAAAAATCATATATTTTGCAAAAATGTGGTGGACTAATCAATACTTTGCCGTGAAGGCTTCATTTTTTTTACCTTGTTTTAGATTTTTTTTTTATGTTAATAGTGTTTTTTAGTATGAATATTCGAATTTTATTTACCTTCACGGTATTTTGGTGTGAAGTTTCATGCGTAAAGTTTTGGTCTCACGCGGTTTCACGGAAACTACTTGTTCTCACATGAACCTACCTAAGTCTATATGTATATATATATATATATATATAGAGAGAGAGAGAGATAGGTACAACGGAAAATCTCTGTGCATACGAAGGTAATTTGTAAAAAAATGATACATAAAAGTGCAAACATAAAATATTAAAATAAAAAAGAACAAAAAAAAGCCTGCAAACAGGTAATTTGTAACATACAAACGTGCATATGCACAAGTGTATACAGATCTAAAAAAAACCCTTTCTTGGATCCATTTTTTTTGTTCATATTTATGTATCTATTTTTACATACATAATTTTTTTTCCACCAATTAACCTGTATGCACTTGTGCATAAAGTTTTCCAATTATTTGAAGTTATAGCATGTGCAACTTGGTGCATGATATGCTGGAGCAGGCATACTCATGGATGTTGTGGAAGAGCAGTAACTTGGTTATGTTTGGTAATGGACCTTTAACCGCCCAAGTTGTTGCTAACATCATTCAGGATGTGACCTTGTTTTGGCTTAAGAATAGGAGTTCTTTCGGAAGTCTTTTTTCATCCGGTTTATTGGTGTTTGTAAGGCTACCTCACTGTAGCTTCTTGGGGCCGGTTTTTTAGCGTCTTGCTTGCCTGGTTTTCTCGTTTAATAAATCCTGTCGTTTCAAAAAAATTGAGGTGTCCCCTGAACCTATCCCCCCCCTCTCTCTCTCTCTCTCTATATATATATATATGGGTGGGTTCAAACGACAACGACATCAATTTAAGAGAATACGAGAATGATTTTTAGCCACAAAATTTTCTTTTCAAATATATTACCCACATCACCTCTATAGCCACCACCACCATCCATATCACCTCCACCACCACGTTCGCTGCTGCCGCCACCACCACCACCGCCACCGCTGCCACCACCGCCAGCAGCACTGCCTTCGCCGCCACCAACAGCAGCACCACCGCCGCCGCCGCCACCACCACCAACAACACCACCACCACCCACATCACTTCCACCACTACCTCCACTACCACACCACCACCTATGCCGCCACCACCATCACTGACACCACCACCACCACCACCATCACCGGCACCACCGACATCGCCGCTGGTACCTTCGAAACCACCGTTGGTACCTCCGGCACCACCCCCGGTAACTCCAAAACCAACACCGATACCTCCGGCACCATCGACACCACCACCGGTAACTTCGAAACCACCTTCGGTACCACCGGCACCACCACCGGTACCTCCGAAACCACCGTCGGTACCTTCGGCGCCACCGCCGGTACCTTCGAAACCACTAGCGATATAACAAGACCACCTCTGCTGGTGGTGGTGGCGGAGGTGCTGCTACTGTTGGTTGTGGTGGCGGGGGTGGTGCTGGTGGCGTTGGCGTTGGTGGTGGCGGTGCTGGTAGCGGCGGTGGCGGTAGTGGCAGAGGTAGTGTAGGTGAAGGAGTGGGGTTGGTGGTGGTGACAAAGGTGGTGGCGATGGTGTTGTAGGTGCTGGCGGAGATGGTGTGGGTGTGAGTGGTGGTGGTGGAGGTGTAGATGGTGGTAGCAAATGTGGTTAACATGTGATTTCAATGTAAAATCCAAGGTTCAAAAAGGCGTGAGGCATGGCGTGGCGGCGAGGTCAAGCCTTAAGCTTTACGAGATATGGCGAGGACGCGGCGTTTTCCAAGGCGTGACATACGGCGGCAAATTTGTATGTATATACATATATGTTTTATATAAATTATTTTAATCAAATAATGGAATTGAAATTGTACATTCATATTAAAAGAAGAAAAAACATATTGATTATTATTATAAAAGTAGTTTTTGATTGAATATGTAGGATAAAACATACGAAGGTAACTTTATAACTTCGTTTTGATCGTGAAACCATAACATTTATGAATTCGTGGTACTGTGAGTGATGAGATTAGATAAATTTATAAAAACGAAAAAATTAAAGTTAAATATGTAACAATACAAAAGATAAAAAATAACAAAATTAAAAAAATCAAAAAAAAAAATCACAAGTCTTACAAAAAACGCGCGCCGCGGCGCGATATGGCGCGCCTTGAGGCGCCATGGCGTGAGCACGCCTTATAGAAACGCTATGGGACATTTCGTAATGGCGGAGACGCGTCTTGCGGTGCACCATGGCGCGCCTTTTTGAACACTGGTAAAATCATATGTGATCTGCTATAACTCTGATTGGTTAATATCATATGTGATAACAGTATCATATTTGATTTCAATGAAGAATCATATGTAATTTCAATGCATAATCATGTGTGATAACAATATCATATGTAATTTCAATGAAGAATCATATGTAATTTCAATGCATAATCATGTGTGATAACAATATCATATGTGATTTCAATGAAGAATCATATGTAATTTCAATGCAAAATCATATGTGATTTAATATAAGCTGATGTGTTAAATTGTGATTTAAATGCATAATCATGTCTGATCACAAGATCATATGTGATTTCAATGCTGAATCATAGATGATTTCAATGCAAAATCATTAATGCAAAATCATTAATGCAAAATCATATGTATAATTGCGGTGGCGAAGGTGGTGTTGCTACTACCGGTGGCGAAGGTTGTATTAGTGGTGGTTTCGAAGGTACCGATGGTGGTGTCGGAGGTACTGGCAGTGGTTTTGGTGGTGCTGGAGGTACCGGCGGTGGTTTCGAAAGTACCGATGGTGGTGTCGGAGGTACCGGCGGTGGTTTCTGTTAGGATTATGTGCGAGACAGTAACGGGGTTATCGTGTCCAATGTTATAAGACACTAGTAGGTCACACCGCTGCACACCAAAATGAGAATGTTTGGATTATGGGAATTAATTAATTGGTTAATTAATTATTTAGAGAGAAAAGAAATAAATAATTAGTTAAATTATTTATAGGTTAATTAATCAGTTAGATTAATTAATGAGGTAATTATCAAAAAGAATAATTATGGAAAATATCTATTTGATAATTATCAGGTATTTGATTTGGAATCAAACACTGCCTTATTTAATTGATATCATCAATATAAATAAAAGCTTAGGGGCTTTGATGAATCAATGATTTTACAACTGAAAAACTCAGAAAACTCTCTCTCTCTCCCTCTCCCAAAACCGGCGCCAAAATCCAGTTAGGAGGAAGGTTTGCGTTTTGCTTTTCGGGTAATCCTTAACGGTGGTCTAGCAACCCTCTCGACCGGTGCCAGTAGCGGTGTACCCCTGCTTGCGATTCAGAGTTGTTATTCGCACAAAGGTAATCCACTGAAACACCCTTAATTGTATCTGTATGGTTTAGGATTGGATCCTCGATTGGGAATCGTTTTTGTTATCCGCTGTGCATGTTCTTGTATCCCACGATTCCCAACAGTGGTATCAGAGCCACTTTCTAAACCTAACAGATCAGGTTTAAGTTGTTTGTTAGTTGATTAGGTTTTATAAAAATCGTTGCTTTATTCGTCTTTATTTCGATTTTTCGTAAACCTAATATCGGCGGTGGAACGGCGGCAGTTAGCCGGCCGGACCTCCAGGCCGATCGCCGGGAAACCAAACCACCAGCCGGCTACACCACCGATTGTGGTGATCGCCGGCTGCCATTGCAAACCCACAGCCGCACCACCGTAAGTGGTGACGGCATCGATCACGGACGAAAAACCACCACCACGCCACCGATTGTGACGATGGTGGTGTCGATCGAGAAACACAGCCGCCGATAGGCGGCGATTCGTGGTAGTCAACCACCACGATGGTGGCGATCACTCGAACAGTAAGAGGCGGCAGCGGCGATTGCCGTTTTCGCCGTCGAATCCTTGTACTGCCGCACCACCAGTCACGGTGGTAGCGGCGATTGCGTGTTCTAACCGCGGTGGCAGTGGTGGTGCGAACCACTGCTGTTGACCGGTGGTTGTTCGTTGCGGTGATCGTGGTGTCGGCCACGGTTAAAAAACCGACAGGCGGTGGTGGTGGCCCTCGAGCCGCTACTATCGCCGGCGTGCGATGGTGGTTGTTGTTTTTCGATATCGCCGGAAACGCGGTGGCAATGGTGGCGGTGGCTGCTGTTGTCATCGCAATCCACTCAATGACCACAGCGGTGGTCGATTGCTGCCATGTGGTGGCGTCGGCTGCCGCCGATGGATCGGGGTGGGCTGCGGTGGTATTTCGGGCGGCGGTGGTGGCGATAGTGTCATCATCGTCGCCGGCGTTGATAAACCACCAATCAACGATCACGTTCTTTTGACGGATCAGGGGTAATCGAAATCGTTGATTGTCCCAATCGTTTATCGTTAACGGATCCAGATTAGGATTCGTTTCCGGATAATTTTTGGGATAAAAGGATTGTTTTATCAGATAAAGTTTAAAACAATTCAAGATTAAGTTTAATTAATTTGTTTTAAATTAATCTATGTTTTCGTAATTATC
Organism: Centaurea solstitialis; assembly: GCA_030169165.1. Classification (NCBI taxonomy): domain Eukaryota; kingdom Viridiplantae; phylum Streptophyta; class Magnoliopsida; order Asterales; family Asteraceae; genus Centaurea; species Centaurea solstitialis. The sequence continues at coordinate 20,283,409 of CM058047.1, read as the reverse complement.
TGATTAAAATCCAATTGTATTTTATTTCGTTTAATTGTATTGAGTCATAGCTGAACCCTTTTTAGACCCGTGGTTGTGTTTATTTTATCCGTTTTAGAATAGTTGGGAGGCCTGCGAGCCGTTTGCAACCCTTTTGTAATTTTAATATTTTATTAGACTAGTTGGGAGGCCTGCGTGCCATTGTTAGCCCATTTGTAATAATTATTTTAATTACGTCAAGACGGAGACAAGACGACAGCCATGGATCTCGGAGCCAGTGGGAGTGCCAGAAGTTGAAGACTTTTGTCACTTAGGGTTGAGACCGTTGTTTTTGTGTTGGCTCACAAAACAACATTAGTTTAAGGGTTTATGCTATGACTGTGCTTTTTATATTTAAATTGCGTGGTTGTTTAATCTATGTAATTGTCATTAAATATAAATTGCCCTTTTTTTTTTTGAACGGATTGTTTAAAAAACCAAAAGGATACAAATACAGTTAGTATTTGGATCCAGTTTTTCAAAGGTTTTAAAAAAGGAGGAAACTGGCGATTTAAACCCTTGTTAGAAATCATAGATTAGTGAGTGCAACCCACTTTAGGGGCACTTCCGGTGTAAGGTACATAGGGCGTTGTAAGTGCACACACTATGAACGCCCGTGTTCAAACCGAAACTGGAAGGAGATAAAACTCTGCGAATTATCTCCGGGTGGTACCGGCCAGAGTTTGTCCAGGTCCCGGGTGGTGCAATCTATTTTGGTAATTATTTATTCACTGGGTGGTACCAGGCCAAAATGCACTAGAGGGACTAAATATGCACGGATTATTGATATCCGATGTCCCGACGATCTAGAAGTCGTATTTTCAGATAGGAATACGATTGGTATAGTGTTACCTACCATAGATCGCATGAGTCGGTATGACATGATCACATGCTTCCCGACACATGTGAAATATGGATTCTAGTCTAATAAATTTATTTTAAGGGTAATAATTTATTAGAATTATATAATTATAAACTAAAACTGGAATTTTATATTCTTCTGTAGATGTCTCAAATTAGTATTCCGTTTTATTCACCTGAAGAGTCACTTCGCCTTATTATGGGCAAGTGGAAGCTTACGGGCCATAACTTTCCAGTTTGGAAGTTACACTTGAGGAACGTTTTATGTGCCCAGGATAAGCTTTTATGTGATCAACAAACCCGTATCACGACCTAAAAGCAATGCCCCTGAAGAGGAATTTGCTGAGTATTTTAGATACTTGACAGATGAATCGGATGTAATGTCCATTCTGATTTTCTCTATGTCACCCGAGTTCACGGGAGACTTAAGAGTTAAATCATGTCACGAGGTTGTGAGAGATGTGGAGAGCCAGCTAGGTCTCTACAAGCACACGGGAAAGCTATTGATCATGCAAGAGATTCTCTCCCTGAAGCTACAGAAGGGTCAGTCAGTTAAAAACCATCTTGTTGATATGAGAAGGCTTTTTAAGTGTTTATCACGTCTGGGGTACAAGATGACTCAGGAAGAGTTAGTGTATCTCATGTGGTTCTCCCTCACAAAGGAAGTTCAGGACACAGCTAGTGCCTACATGAAGGAACCAAAGAGCGACGTGGATAAAGTTCATGAAGATATCCTGGCCAGTCTAGAGCCAGTACCCGAACCTGCGAATCTCATGGACACTGACATAATAGATGAGCTGGGAGATCTGAGTTGCCCAGAGTGCGGCAGCGAGGATATTTGCGAGCACTCGATGAACATCGACCAGATGGATATCGGTTTACCCGATACTCCAGGTATCTTTATGATAGATTGCTTAATCACTTCTTATGAATCATGGGTAATTGATACAGGCAGTGGTAACCACATTTGTAATCATTTACAGGGATTCACTAGAAGAAAGACTCTGAGGAAGGACCGTTCGAACCTACGAGTGGGCGAAGGCACTCCGTTGATTGCTGAAGCCGTGGGATCTTATAGTCTTAGTTTACCCTCGGGTCTAGTTTTGGAACTGAATAATTGTTATTATATTCCAAATATGATTAAGAATGTATTGTCTTTTGATTTGTTGGTAGACCAAGGCTTTTACTATAAATATTCTTATAAAATGATTTCGGTTTTTAAAGATAATATTTTCTATTTTAAAGCTACACCCGTAGATGGTCTATACACTGTAAATCTTAAAGACAACAATAGTGAAATCTATCATATAAGTAAGCGATCCAAGGATATTGAGGATCAGACTTACCTCTGGCATTGTCGTTTGGGCCATATAAACAAGAAACGTGTTGAACTACTCCTAAAAGGAGGTTTTCTTGGCAATTTCGATTACAAACCTTTTGATAATTGCGAATCTTGTTTATCTGGTAAAATGACAAAGCAACCTTTCAACAGTGAGAATGAAAGGGCTACTGACTTGCTTGAAATAATCCACACAGATGTATGTGGACCTTTCAGTCATGTAGCAAGAGGAGGATACCGGTACTTCATTACCTTCACTGACGACTTCAGTAGGTATGGATATGTCTACTTGATGAGACATAAATCTGAAACCTTTGAGAAATTCAAGGAATATCAGAATGAAGTACAGAATCTACTTGACAAGAGGATCAAGTTCTTACGGTCAGATCGTGGTGGCGAATATCTCAGTGATGAGTTTGACAATCATCTGATGGAGTGTGGGATTGTATCCCAACTTACACCTCCGTACACACCTCAGATGAACGGTGTATCAGAAAGGAGAAATCGTACCTTACTTGACATGGTACGAACGATGATGTGTCATTCTTCGCTGCCAGTATCATTCTGGGGACACGCGCTCGAAACAGCAGCACACATACTGAACAGAGCGCCAACAAAGTCGGTAGAAAAGACTCCATACGAGTTATGGAAGGGTAAGAAACCTAACATATCTTTTCTGAAAATTTGGGGTTGTGAGGTTTACGTCAAACGACCTACCTCAGAAAAACTCAAACCCAAATCCGACAAGTGTTTCTTCGTTGGATATCCCAAGACCACCGTGGGATATTATTTCTACAACCCTCAAGAGAACAAAGTGTTTGTTGCTCGAAATGGAAAATTTCTGGAAGAAAAGTTTCTCAGTTTAGAGAACACCAGAAAGGATGTAGATCTACAGATAGTAGACGAAGAAGACACTACACCAGTTGTTGAGCCAGAAATTCAACATAACAATGTTGAACCTCAATCAGAGCCGATTGAGGAAGTGCAAACACAGGACCTTCGCAGATCCAGCAGGGTAAGACAAGAACCAGATAGGTATCTTGGGTTCCTAGTCTCTCAAGAGAGCGGAGACTTAAATGAACCAACATCCTATGGAGAAGCTGTATCAGGCAGTGAGTCTGAACAATGGCAGGAAGCCATGAAGGCCGAGATGCAATCCATGTATGACAACCAAGTTTGGGAGTTGACTGATTTGCCACAACACTGTAAGGCTGTTGGACGCAAATGGGTTTTCAAGAAGAAAACCGACATGGATGGGAACGTACACACCTTCAAAGCCAGACTGGTCGCAAAAGGATTCACACAAACTCATGGTATCGACTATGATGAAACCTTTTCACCAGTGGCCATGTTAAAGTCAATTAGGATTCTAATGGCCATCTCAGCGTACTTTAACTACGAGATTTGGCAAATGGACGTCAAGACAGCCTTTCTGAATGGAAAGTTAACAGAAGACGTCTATATGGAACAACCAGAGGGGTTTGAAGATCCTAAGAATCCTAATAAGGTGTGTAAACTGCTAAAATCTATTTATGGATTAAAGCAAGCATCTCGAAGCTGGAACTTACACTTTGATGAGCGAATCAAAGAGTTTGGCTTCACTAAAAGTGAGTTCGAGCCATGTGTTTACACTAAGTTCAGTGGGAGCATAGTAACCTTCCTGGTCTTGTATGTAGATGACATACTACTCATAGGAAACAATGTACCAACTTTACAGAGTGTTAAAGAATGGTTAAGTAAATGTTTCCAGATGAAAGACCTTGGAGAAGCCGCTTACATACTAGGTATAAAGATCTACAGAAATAGATCTAAGCGGCTTATCGGACTTAGTCAGAGTACATACATTGACAAAGTACTGAAGAGATTCAGGATGGATGAATCCAAGAAAGGATTCATTCCAATGCAACATGGCATAGTGTTAAGCAAAACACAGTGTCCTGTTTCTAGTGAAGATCAGGACAGGATGAAATCGGTCCCATATGCTTCTGCAATTGGATCAATTATGTATGCCATGTTATGTACTAGGCCCGATGTTGCTTACTCAGTAAGTGTTACGAGCAGATACCAACAAAATCCAGGTGAGCCCCATTGGGTGGCTGTCAAGAACATTCTCAAATATCTGAGAAGAACGAAAGAAATGTTCTTGGTCTTTGGAGGTTCTGAGGATGAAATTAGTGTCACAGGATACTCTGACGCTAGTTTCCAGACCGACAGAGATGACTTCAGGTCACAGTCAGGGTACGTCTTTACCCTAAACGGAGGTGCGATCTCGTGGAAGAGCTCGAAGCAGGACACGATTGCAGACTCAACTACAGAGGCAGAGTACATTGCAGCATGTGATGCGGCAAAGGAAGCTGTCTGGCTGAGGAATTTTCTATCGGATCTCAGAGTGGTTGCCAGTATCTCGAGACCGATAGATATATTCTGTGATAACTCAGGAGCCGTGGCGCAAGCAAAGGAACCTAGAGAGCATCACAAGTCGAGACACGTGCTCAGAAAGTATCACCTCATCCGAGAGATCATTGGAAGAGGAGATGTAAGAATATGCAAGATTCCAACAGAAGACAATGTCGCAGATCCGCTGACAAAGCCACTAGCAAGGGCAAAGCATGAGTCACATGCGAATTCCATTGGGATGCAGTACCTGGAAGCCAGTAGCTAGTACTTAGTTTATTAATTATTACTATAGTCTAATTTAGAAACAATGTAATCATGTAAGGTTTTTATTTCACAGTGTGTTGGAAATAAATGGAGGTTTTAATTTCATGATTGTTCTAAATTAACTATTTTTCGCATATTTAACGTATCCTTGATTCTACAAAGTCTTGTATGAAATCTAAATTTCCGTAGCCACTTATTGAAATGGGAATTTCAATAGGGAGTTTAACGCTATTATAAATACTTGATGATTTATTCAAAGTAGAGAGTAAAAGCACAAGTGATGTGACCAAGTATTTGTAGATACTCATCAGAGTGTTTGGGTATTGGAAGTGACCAGTAATCAAGTCTGCTTCATGGAGCCTTAGTCATAGGCACTGACTTGATAGGTTGTCCTTAGACCTGAGATACTTGGTTTGGGAACACGAGGACCACTGTACTCTTAGCACGTACTAACGCTGCACCGTAACTGGGTGGCCATACGGGACGTGACTAGATGCAGCGGAAGCCGTGGATCCAAATGCAAGTAGTCAAGAAGGGATTTGCACCTCTTTCAAAAGAGAGATATTTCCGGGCCCCTTGACGATTAAGATTGGCAGAAAACGCGTGGCCACGCTCGGATAGAATAACAGGGGTTATTTAGTAATATCCGTTACTGCAGGCAATCGAAATCAGAGTCAAGAAATACTTGATTTTAAGAAATGAATCCTCCACTCCATGTCTTAAATCACTTTAGAAATATCGTGTGCAAAAGGAATGAACCTGTGTACAAATTCAAGCGTGAATTGTATCTCTGAATATAAGAGATCTTATAACCTGGTTAACCTAAGCGTCTGGCTAGGGACCTCCTTAGGCGAATGATAACAGTTCAGTTACATGTCTAGCACAAGTGGGAGTCTGTTAGGATTATGTGCGAGACAGTAACGGGGTTATCGTGTCCAATGTTATAAGACACTAGTAGGTCACACCGCTGCACACCAAAATGAGAATGTTTGGATTATGGGAATTAATTAATTGGTTAATTAATTATTTAGAGAGAAAAAGAAATAAATAATTAGTTAAATTATTTATAGGTTAATTAATCAGTTAGATTAATTAATGAGGTAATTATCAAAAAGAATAATTATGGAAAATATCTATTTGATAATTATCAGGTATTTGATTTGGAATCAAACACTGCCTTATTTAATTGATATCATCAATATAAATAAAGGCTTAGGGGCTTTGATGAATCAATGATTTTACAACTGAAAAACTCAGAAAACTCTCTCTCTCTCCCTCTCCCAAAACCGGCGCCAAAATCCAGTTAGGAGGAAGGTTTGCGTTTTGCTTTTCGGGTAATCCTTAACGGTGGTCTAGCAACCCTCTCGACCGGTGCCAGTAGCGGTGTACCCCCTGCTTGCGATTCAGAGTTGTTATTCGCACAAAGGTAATCCACTGAAACACCCTTAATTGTATCTGTATGGTTTAGGATTGGATCCTCGATTGGGAATCGTTTTTGTTATCCGCTGTGCATGTTCTTGTATCCCACGATTCCCAACAGTTTCGATGGTGCCGAAGGTACTGGCGGTGGTTTCGATGGTGCCGCAGGTACCGGCGGTTGTTTCGGAGGTACCGGTGGTGGTGCCGGTTGTAACACCCGAAATTTTAAGAATTTTAGCGATATCTTGGTTTTGGAAAAGGCTTGAAGAGTTAAGAATTGGCGCTAAACCGAGCGCTAAAAGAATTGATGATAACCGGGTGAAAAGATTGGTGATCAAGTGTTCGAGAAATGAAACGAAGCTTCAAAAGAGTGCCTAAATCAGTAGCCGGGGTGACTTGAAGTCACTTGGCATCCCACGTGGGCAACTCGGCCATCAGATCGGGCAGGTGACTTGAAGTCACAGGGTCAACCCACGAGGGCAACTAGGCCATCAGGTAGGGCGAGTGACTTGAAGTCACGGGGTCAACCCACGAGGGCTACTGATCTTGCTAGACATCAGGTTGCGCGTGACTTGAAGCCACGGGGTCAACCCACGTGGACGTGCAGCAAGCATAAAAGAGGATTTTCAGCATTGAGTTTGATAGCTACGAATTTTCTCTCAAAGAGGGCAACAAATACACCATCTTGGGTGATTTTTGGTTGGAGAAATCATCAAGGAGAATAACGATAACGATTGGAGAGTGAATTCCATACCGAAATCATCATCAAGCTAGTTAGAACTTCAAGTTGATCATCATCTTCTCCACCTCACACCTTCAAAGCTCCATTGTTGCAAGTGTCCTCCATTTCTAGGGTTTTGCTCAAGATCCTAGTGGGTAAGTCGTGTTTGGATCTTTGATTTGGATTTAATCTATATGATAGAGTTGGAAACTAACCTAGGGCTTTCGTTGAACTAATTTTAGGTTTCCTCTTCTTTCCAACCTAGATCTTGAATTTAGGGGTTTTGGTTGCAAACCCTAAGGTGAGTTGCTAAAATCGTTTTGTTAAAACTGAGAGCACATCATCTTGTTTGATTTACATATCTTGCTAGGTTATTGTGAATAAACATGATTCTGGATGAAATGCCTAAATTGTTAGGTTTAAGGATTGCCATGAAATGAATGAGTAATGATGCTTATATGAATGGCTTGATTTAGATTATTGTATACATGGAGTAGATTATCGTATGCTACTAATGTATGAGTTAAATCCATGTGATTATATGATGAATACATTTATGAGAAATACGTGTTATTATGTATGCCACGGAATGATGCGAAGGAAATGAATCCCGAGCATGTTGACTTATATGAAATGAATGAAAGTATTGAGACTTTCAATAATGCTTAAATTATATAACTAAAATGTTATGGAGAACCGCCAGTCAAAAAGTGGGATGCTATTGGCCACTAGTCAAAAACTGGACCGGGATGTCACTAGTCAAAAGGTGAGTACCCATATTTTTACGCATACATGAATTGGACAATGTGGCACTAGTCAAAGGGTGTACACTGTGTCAATTTTTGAAATGAGATTGATTTAAAGTAGCACTAGTCAAAAGGTGTGCACTTTCAAGTTTACACGAGTTCGACTCAGTCTTGGGTGGCACTAGTCAAAAGGTGCGCACCTATGTCCCTCGCCATTCGTGTGGCCGCGAATGTGCCTGGCTTTTGAGGTTGTCTATTTGAGTCTTCGTAAGAGGACGACAACGGGTGTCTCGACTCTGATGTGTAACTTGCTTGGCGAAAGTGGGTCGCTCCCACGGTTTTCAAAGATAAAAGATAAACCAGTTTAACATGATACATTTTGTTGTTAGTATACTCTTGTATATCTCACATGTCTTAACATGCTTTTATATGTGCGGTATTATGTTGATACAACTCACTAGGCTCCTTTGGCCTAACACTTGATTAGTGTCGATGTGTCTCTCAGGTGCTAGTGGCGCCATTCCAAAGTAGGTGTCGGGCTTAGAGTGAGCATGGGGGTCGTTGGAGAGACCGGTCTTCTAGGCCGTGAGATTGACTGTAGAACGATAACCCTTTTTGTAGTCTTCTTCCTAGTAGGAACTAGACTAGTTGGTTATCATATCTTTTATTCAATTACAAACATTGTAATTATACACTACTTATACCCCTGTTTTTGGGAAGAGCTCACGCCTTGGCGTACATTTGTACTAACACCTTTCGTAAAGGAAGGTTTTTGTTTGCTCCAATTTTTGGGGTGTTACACCAGTGGCACCGGCGATGGTTTCGAAGTTACCGGTGGTGGTGCCAATGGTGCCGAAGGTACCGACGGTGGTTTCGATGGTGTCATAGTACCGACGGTGGTTTTGGAGGTACCGGTGGTGGTGCCGGTGGTACCGGCGGTGCTTTCGATGGTGTCGTATTTCGGAGGTACCGGTGGTGGTTTCGAAGTTACCTGTGGTGGTGTCGATGGTGCCGAAGGTACCGCTGGTGGTTTCGGAGGTACCAGCGGCGGTGTTGGTGGTGCCGACAGCGGTGTCGGTGGTGGTGGTGGTGGTGGTGGTGATGGTGGTGTGGTAGTGGAGGTAGTGGTGGTGGTGGTGGAAGTGATGGGGGTGGTGGTGGTATTGTTGTTGGTGGTGGCAGAGGCGGTGTTGGCGGTGCTGCTAGCGGAGGTGGTGGTGGCGGTGGTGGGGGCGGCGGCAGCGGAGGTGGAGGTGGGGGAAGTGGTAGAAATAAAGGTGGTGTGGGTGATGTATTTGAATTACAAAAATGGGTGGCTAGAAATCATTCTCGTATTATTTTAAAAAGTTGTCGTTCTGGTTTGAACCTCCCTCTCTCTCTCTCTATATATATATATAGGTGAAAGTTCAATTGCAAACCACTTTTTCGTTGTGAACGTGAGGACAAACGAGAGTGCGACAGGTGGCAAAAAAAATTCTGACACGCGCGACATGTCCCGCGACTTAGTGTTATTCAGTCTGAATAATAGTGTTATTCAGTCTGAATAATAGTGTTATTCAGACTGAATAACACTAAGTCGCGGGCTTTTTGGTTACAAGTCGCGCGTGTCACTCTGAATTCCGGCGACTTAGTGTTATTCATACTGAATGACGCTTTATTCAGTCTGAATGACGCTTTATTCAGTCTGAATGACGCTTTATTCAGTCTGAATGACGCTTTATTCAGTCTGAATGACGCTTTATTCAGTCTGAATGACGCTTTATTCAGTCTGAATAACGCTTTATTCAGTCTGAATAATAGTGTTATTCATACTGAATAACACTAAGTCGCTAAAATTTCAGAGTGACACGTGGCGCGCTCTCGTTTGTCCTCACGTTCACAACGAAAAAGTGGTTTGTATTTGAACCTACCCCTATATAGGGGTGGGTTCAAATGTGAACCACTTTTTGGTTGTGAACGTGAGGACAACCGAGAGCGCGACACGTGGCGGTTGACTAGGCGCCACGTCAGATCCACGACGGATGACTAGGTGGGATTCATGGGAGGGCATTGAATTAAAGGGGGGGGGGACCACACTCAAAGCCGCCACGTGTCGCGCTCTCGGCTGTCCTCATGTTCACAACCAAAAAGTGGTTCACATTTGAACTTTCCTATATATAGGGGTGGGTTCAAATACAAACCACTTTTTGGTTGTGAACGTGAGGACAACTGAGAGCGCGCCACGTGTCACTCTGAATTTTCGGCGACTTAGTGTTATTCATACTGAATAACGCTTTATTCAGACGGAATAAAGCGTTATTCAGTATGAATAACACTAAGTCGCCGAAAATTCAGTGACATGCGCGACTTGTAACCAAAAAGCCCGCGACTTAGTGTTATTCAGTCTGAATAACACTATTATTCAGACTGAATAACACTAAGTCGTGGGAAAAGTCGCGCGTGTCAGAATATTTTTTGCCACGTGTCGCGCTCTGGGTTGTCCTCACGTTCACAACCAAAAAGTGGTTTGTATTTGAACTTTCCTAGGAAAGTTCAAATGTGAACAATTTTTTGGTTGTGAACGTGAGGACAACCCAAAATGCGCCACGTGGCAATCTGAAATTTCGTTGACTAAGCTTATGCATACTGCATAACGCTATCATTTAGACTAAATAAAGCTTTATGCAGTATGCATAAGGCTTAGTCGCACTCGGATGTGGGCGACTTAGCCGGGGGTTAGCTATATTCAAGCCTTATTCAGTTTATATAATAGCGTTAGCAGTATGAATAACGCGAACCCACGGGTTTATGCAGACTGAATAAATCTTAACCTGCGGAAGTCTGATTGTCACGTCTCGCGCTCTGGGTTGTCCTCACGTTCACAACCAAAAAGTGGTTCACATTTGAACCCACCCCTGTATTCAATGTTCTAAAAAACGCGTTATGGCGGTGTTATGTCGCGCCATAACGTGAAGGCACAGCCTTGCCGCCACGTTAAGGCCCGTGGTGCCACTTTAAGGCGTGGCGGGTTATAAGGCACGTCATAGCACGTTAGGGGGATATGTTTCAGCATTTTCTCTATCTTTTCCTTAAAATCTTGCCATAACATATTTATACATTGATTTTATTATAGAATTACAGTCATCTTTATAGAATGAGAGAATGTACAACATAGAGTTACAGAAGTTGGTGATAATACTTCCAACATTGATTGAACCATAATTACCGTAGCTAAGAAGACTAGACTGAACTACAAAGTAGCAGCCTTAAAGTACTCATTTAGATATGATTTTTGTCTGGCAAGATCTACAAATAAAACTTAGTTTGTTTATTTACCGTTTACAATATTTGTTAGAAAATGATCACCTTAACTTGTGCACGTGACTATTTCACCTTGCTCCTAATTGCAACATGTGTTAGGGAACATCAGCCAAGATAGTGAGTGAGTTGGTCTTAGATAGGTCCCTATTGAAGGATCAAGGTTGATATACAAGTCCCAAAACCCTAGGGGTTCTGTATAATTTCTTATGTAGTAAAATTTTAGCCTACATGAACTAGTTCGGGATAAAATGCGTCTTGATGCTAGAGCCGGTGATGACATTGTCCATATGACTACATTTAGTTCCATCCATGATAATCACTTTGCATATGTGATGGTAACTAAATCAAGAATGGCACAATGAATTAAGTAAAAGAAAGAGCAGACAGGCATAACTTTGCTATATGTCCATTCCGCAAACTTGCTTACAATGCTGCCGAAAGTCATATTCTAGCTAATCACTCATTATGTATTCAGCTCAGGTGGAAATGACTGAAAACAAAAACATGGCATGCATACTTCAAATCATGATATCATTAGTAAGACTTTTTCCTCTTCCAGAACAAGTTTAAGACACACCATCAATATCACACTTGACAAACTTTCAAACAACTAAACTCTAGTTATGGAGTCCCATTCAGCTATTCAGTACTTAAACTATCGCCTACGGCATGACCAACATGGTTGCATATCTTTTCTTCCTCTTACATTGTCTGTCTATAAGATAGAAAAGGCATATATATAAAAAAGGCACTGATTCAGTAGATCCAACCAATAGGACAGTTTAGCTTAGCCCCAAACAGTTTAGGGTCTGTTAGTTAGTGGCTTAACGAGCTTAATGGGACTTATAACTTATTCAGCCAGTTATACATGACTGTTTGAAAATGGCTTAATGATATAGAAAGTGGCTTATTCAGTAAGCTTCTAGGGGGAGCTTTATGCAGAAAGCCAAACTTGTTTCTCCGAATTAAAAACATGTTCCTTCCATCTAGGGAAAAAAACCCTCCCAAACAAAAATCTTCCCAATCTATACAGACAGATTAATCCACATGTACAAACTTTATCCATACAGGGCTTAATGAAAAACCAACCAAATAGCCAGTGGCGGAGGCACATGATAACTAGGAGGGAGTAGCAGCGGCTCCTCCTCAAACTTAAGAGAAGCAGATGCAAATAGAGGCGGTGGTGGAAGGATATTTTGATTATTTTCATCCAGGGGGTGGGGAAAGTCAATCATGAGAAGAAAAATCAAGGATGCATAACAAATTTTATACTATACCCCTTAAGTTTTAGTGGACTTCTAAAAAATAATGCACGCTATTCTATAAAATAATGTATATTTTCAAATGTTACTCCATCTAAATTTTAAATAACAAAAGAAAATCATAAGCATATTATATATAATGCAATAAATTAGTTTTAAAAGATAAAATCCCATAAAACTAATTACCCTTTTGTTATATGTTAATTTTTAATACTAATTTTATTATCGTCTGTTTTTCAATGGTTGATTTTAGTTTGTTTTGTATTTTTAATATCCATAAATAAATATTTAATTGAAAAACAAGCAACAGACGATTCGGCATCTATTTTATTCATTAATAACGCATGCTCCCCCTCGAACTAAATCATCGCTCCGCCCCTGCAAACAACCCCTAAATTTCATATACATTCAGCTGTACTATCTCAACATTACGCTATTGAAACTAAACAACATAAAATTAGTAAGTTTTGATGAATAATAAAAAGTTAAAAACCTTGAGTTGCAACAGCACCCATTTCCTTCTCGACTTTGGCCTGCATTTCTCGCAAAGCAGCAACTTCATCCTCCATCTCCTTTAATCTCTTCTTCATATCGTCCAGCTCTTGTTAGCATCATCAAATTGATAATTCCTACTTTCAGTCGATGTTCATCAAAATCGATAAATTAGGGTTTGATACATAAATAGTTTACAAAAACAGTTTAATTAATCGAGCACAGTAAGGATTTATGTTTAAGAACTGATGCGGTAATTAACGTATATAAAAAGCGTAACAAGTTTTAACCTCTAATGCCTAGCCACTGTCTTACCACATATACAGGCAAGCGTACCCGATCGTGAGTAATATAGTGTAGGAAAGTCCAGGTATCGTATCTACCACTGGGAACGGTCAAGTTATCGTAGACTAAAGCCTAAATCGGTTTAATTAACCTAAAAGGGGGGGTTTTGTGTGAAAAAGGTTTGAATATTAAAAAGACAACTAAATTAACTATTAACTAAGAAAGCGATTAAAGAGATTAATTAAAAACCTATATGAAAGAAAACAGCAGCACTTATCATGGTATAGTGAATCCCCAAGTGGATGATTTAAACAGGCCAAAGGTTTGGTTGTTTTGATTATTGTAGGAATTTAAGTCTGGGACACCCTAACATGTAGTGATTATGGTTTTTAACTAGGTCTTGGTCCTCCTAGTCCAATACTTAGGTCGTTTGTCAAGCAACCTAGCATCGGAAATCCAATCCTAACTCTATTGTATGGTTTTCTACCTCCAGGTCACTCTCGGTCCAAGTAACCACTTAACACAACTCTCTCGGTCAAGGGCAGGTTAAGGTAGGTTGATTATCCTATTGGAGTCTATCTAATTTGGTCAAACAGATACACCCAACCAAAGGAGTTCAAATAACCAAACAATAATAATCAGAACGGAACCATAATACACATTCAATCAATAAAAAACAAACCAATAAACATTAAGTATCAAATCATTATCCACAATGGTTCATCGACCATGACAAGTACTACTATTAAGAACTACTCACTAAACATAACGTAAACAAAAGCAATAGTAGATATTGACATGATACCGACAATACAACGACGGATGATCGAAGATCGATTCCCGCAGCGTATCGGCACCACTTGGACTCTCACTCTACTACTTCGTATCTTCCCCGTATCGTATCTCGTGTAAACCGACTCAAATTGCCTGTTCTGAACTGAAGGAGGAGGCTGGTATTTAAAAGAAAACGACCAGGGGCCATCTGGCGATCGCCAGATTGCAGGTTTGGCGACGCCAGACACTTAAGTCAACCCTAGTCTTCAATTCAGTCGAATCTGGCGGCGCCAGATTGGGAATCTCGCGAACGCCAAATGCTTCCTGTGTTGACTTTGTGCATTTTTCACGTTTTCTCGCCTTTTTTCGTACTTTTCCGTTCCACGGCCTCCAAATCCTTCATAAACAATAATAAGCTCATTTAGTGCATGAAATGATCAGAAATGGGTGAGAAATGGGGTAAAGTCATGCAATTACGTTTAACCAAAACATGTATAATTTTGGTGTTATCAAGAACCGTACAGCACCGCTATCCGCCGCCACCATATCGACGTCGCCCTCCTCCATAGCTTCCCTTCCCTCCTTCACGCACAGAGAAGAAGTTGAAACTGACCCCTTAATGTTTCACTTTGGCCCAAAACTTGTTTATTGAAAGAAGAAATTTCTCTCTTAGGTGGCGTTTGGTTCGCTGGAATGTTTTTGAAGGAATTGAAATCCTGAAAGAATTTAAATCCTAAAGGAATTGGAATCCAATTCCATATCCTGTTTGGTTGGCAGGAAACGGAATTGGAATCCAATTCCATATCCTCTTTGGTTGGCAGAAATGTCTGATGGAATTCGAATTTAGATATGCAAAATGACAGAATTACCCTCCTTTTGTTTTTTTTTTTAATTCTTTCTTACTTTTTTAGTTTTTTTATAACTTATATGTAAATAATATGTTATATAAGCTATAAAATATAAAATTTTCATTTTATAGATTAAACATTCACTTCAAAAAATTATAAAAAAAACATGCTAACAAAATCATAACTAAAACTCATTTCAATTCTACGCATTCATTTCAATCCAAGGTATAACAATCTTTTAATACATCCCAAAAAAAGTGTCAATAAATTACCATAACATAGAGTAATATTTTGTGCATCCCGATTGAAATATGCCGATAAGTTACCAAAAAATATACCAATAACTTACAAGTCCAAAAAAAACCCAATCAACATCCCATCCCAATTGATTTCACTCGTTTTCCACGATGTACTTCACCCACGCCTCTCTATGGCCTTCTTCCATTTGCCAAAAGTTTTGTATGTTTACGGAATCGCCTCTTATCTTGGTCAAAGCCTTAAACTTCTCAGTTTGAGTTAGTGAAGTCATCTTAAATATCTTCGGTGGGATTGTTTATATAAAAAATTACACAATTCGATTGTCGTGTGAAAATGTGTGAGGCTTAACCGTCGAGAGAAAGGAATTCCAGTCGATAATAAGTACGTATAAAAATTAAATAACAAGAAAGATTTGATGATGCGGGAAAAACCTCACGACGGAGGAAAAAACCTGCGGTCGACCTAAGAATAAGTCGACAGTGCACTATGATCACCAAGCAGGGGTGATGTCCTTTAAGATTACAGCTTCAATCGCACGATTACAATTGAATAAATAATAGAATCGAATGTAAATTACAACTGATTATCAAAGTAATGAGTGCATAGCTTGTAGTCTTCGAGAATGCTCAAGTAGTTGTCAATTGAGAGCTTGATTCTTCTTTTATAGGTGCTTGGTCATAACCGTCCAACGGATTTGTTGATCATTAATGCTTGAATCGTAATGGTCAAGGAAGTCTTGCTTGTAACGGTCGACCTCTTGATGATGTCGTTAATGGAAGAGTTATGACTGGATTATGATCGTTGTAATGATGAACTCCAACGAGCATGGCATAGTACTCGATCTCAGACTTCTTCGAAGGTGTACAATTGTTAGATATGATAATCTGCAATAAGAACAAACTCTTTGTACGTCTATTTGTTAGTGGTGTCGTACGACATATATAGTAATATCGTTCGACTAATCGTCGGACTTATTCGACTGATTGTTACGTTCACTCGAGGGTACTGTTAAGTTTGTCTCAGGACCTTATCTTAATATAGGATTATCATCCTAAAAGATATCTTACGATTATAGTCGGTCGTCGTACGATCATAGATTTTTACCCAAACAGTTTGCCCCCAAGATTTAGAAAATATGCTAAGTATTTACTAAATCTTTTAATTGCTGGATGAAGGATTAATGAACGTTGGATAACGGCTTTTTTGATCGTTGGCGCGGATGACATCATAGAGCTGTTGCGTGACAGATGTCCTTCTAACGGCTAATTAAGGACGCATGGCCTAATTTTCTTCGATGACTCATCCCTGATTCGGTTACTATAAATACAACGATTTAGATTAGGAATAAATTTTACAAAATCTTCTCTAGTTCACAACTGATTTGCGAAATCGATTCCCGATCATACTCCGTTCCCAAATTCGGCAAGGATTCCGAGCGATTAGAGCATATAAGGTACCCTTCTCTCCTTTAGTTCATGCGCCTTAAGCCAATTGCAAAAAAGAGCAATAAGGGTCTAGACGTTCTTAGGTTTACTCGTTTGCGAAGTAGCTTAGACCGGTTAGATTTCGTTATGTCGAACGAAGTTAGGAGTTCGATTACTGAGAGTCTAGAAGTAGGGGAGTTAAGAGAGATTGCGGGGTTTCCGAAGAGTGCTCAGATTAGAGTGGCCGCAGAAATTCGGCCGGCGGATGCACCGACGGGGTTTTTTGCCCTGTTTGAGTATCCGTTTAAGATCGGATTTCGATGGCCGTACTCCCCTTTATCTCGAGCCTTCATGACTCGATTTAACCTATCTCCGGGGCAACTGATGCCCCAATTCTGGCGTGTCATCCATGTGATAGAATGGGTGACTAGGGATTGGGGTCGCCCAGCGTTTTCGGTTAACGATCTTCTCAATGTTTACAATGTGACGCGGTCACCTTACAACCGTTATGGGTTGTTTCCTAGGGGTAGGAATGATACGATGCTCGTCCATCGTACTCAGGTAAACGATCGAGGATGGAAAGCTCGATACGTTTTTGTTCGGACGTCCTCGGTCGTAGGTGACGGGTGATGGGTTGTTCCAGAGTGGAACCCGACTGGTAATTAATTTTCTTTTTGTTATCTTTTTATTTAATTGTTGTTCTTATTTGGTTACTAATCGAACGTTTTTATGCAGTTGTCGATTTCTCCTTTGAGGTTACTGAAGGGTCAGCTGCGGCGATTGCACACTTTCTGAGCTATAGTGTGACCGATCATACGTATCGTACGTCAAAAGGAGGGGACGATAGTGACGTTGAGCCCAAAGTCCATGTGATCGGAGAAGAAGATATGGAGGGTAAGTACTTCACATGTCTTAAATTATATACTTTATCATTCGGTTTGTCTAATCAAAGTTGTCGCATGATTTTACAGGTGTTGTGGGTAAACCAAGGAAGGTGCAGCAAATAGAGGCTGCTGCAAGGGCTGCAAAGAGAAAGGCAGCTGTTGGAGGAGAGGGTTCGGTGGGCAAGTGAACTCGTTCGTCTTCTGCTCCAGGAGGTACTCCACCCCATGAAACCGCACGAAAGGTGGAGGGTGGAATAAATGCAATTCCTCTCATTTTCGCTCCTCCTTCGACTCAAGTGACTGGATCGAGTCGTCCATCGGTTAAAGTCGACAAGGGTAAGGGCTTCGAGGGTTCTGGTCTTACGACCATGAACATAACGATGCCCTCTGACTTTCTGGCGGACGACATCATCAGGTCGGCGTCGATCTTCCCCCTACTGGAGCAGTTTCATCTCCCCTCCCAACGAGATCATATGGCGCAAGAGGAGATTGAAGATCTTGACGCCGCTGTCACTGGTCTTTCTTTCTTGGTAAGAATTGACTTTGTCGATAATTAAGTTAATCGTACAATTCTAATATGTTTATTTCTTGCAGGCCTTTCAATCAGGCCATGGTCTTCATGCCAGGATGGCAAAGATCAAGGAAGAAATGTCGGCTAACCAAGCCGACACTAAGATGGCTAAGATGAAGGCCGAGAAGGCCAAGAAGAAGGCGTCTCAGTTGACCGAAGAAGTCGACGCCAAAAACGTCCTTATCGGGGACTTGGAGTCGAAGATCGGGGTTATGGAGCGCTTTCAGTCCAAACAGCGCGAGCGCATGAAGATCTCCTTGGACAATTCTAGGGAGTTGGAGAGGGAACTAGCGGAGGTTCGTCGAGAGAAGACCGAAAGAGAGGATTCCCTTTCGTTGAGGATCCAAGAACTGGAGGATGATGCTGCCTTGGTACGAGCTGCACTCATGCATCGTGTGGTTGCTGGGACCGTTACTCAAAAGATGGCATCCGACGAGGTAGCAGCCTTCCGAGATCTGATGGGGTCTGAGGACCTTTTGGATGACGACGATCTTAAAGATCTGGACGAGGAAAACATCGAAGAGAAAGAGCCTGAAATTGCAGACGTCGAGGAGGAGGTGATGAAAGATAAGGCCTCTGGATCCGACGTTGTAACTCAAGTTATAACTGAAGAAGTCTCCATCGTCGATCCCCCCTCCTCTGATATTCCACTAGAATAGTTGTCCTTTATATCATGCGTTAAAGCTTTACTTTGTGATTTGTGTTTTAGCTTTGTGACTTGCGTGATTTGCGTTTTAGCTTTGCATGATTTTGTTTATCGTGCGACTTAGGCCTTAGGAAAATCAGAAACATTTCTTTTGTACTCATAAGAGTATTCGTGCGACTGGCGAATTGTCTTGCGCTCTTGCGATACAATCGTGCGTTACAGCATTTAACTTGCAATTCATGCAATTTATGTCGTGCGATATTTACGGTAAGCATGCAATTAAATCGTGCGATACTTGCGATGATCGTGCGATACTAGTGTTTTTTCGTGCGATTCATGCGACTTATCGTGCGATACCTGTGAAGAAAGATGACTAAGGGGTGGCCGTTAGCTTGGCCAACGGCGCTCCGATGCTTAAGTCAGTAATGGATAGTGAAGAATAAATCATATGTAAATAGGTTAGAAATAGTACCTTTTGAGGTGATGGGCATTCCAACTACGTGGGATTTCCATACCTTCCATTGTCGTAAGTCTGTATGCTCCATTTCCAACAACTTTGGAAATTACGTATGGTCCTTCCCATTTAATAGATAGTTTTCCAGGGTTTTGCTCTCGAGTGTTCTGAAACACATGTCGTAAGACATAATCTCCAACTTGGAAGATTTTGGCCTTAACCTTTTTGTTGAAATATCGTTCAACAGTTCCCTTCTGTGCAGCCATCATACGCAATGCTTTTTCTCGTAATTCTTCTAGGGCATCCAGATCGTAGGGTAAACTTATAGCATTTTGATCGAGCGTACGATTTCTGGCGACGGGTATCTGGGCTTCGTCTGGCAGCACAACTTCACATCCATATACTAAAGATTATGGAGTCTGTTCTGTTGATGTTCTTGGTGTCGTTCGATTTGCCCATAGGACGGAAGGTAGTTCTTCCACCCATTTACCTTTTGCTCCTTTCAGTCTTTTACGGATTGAATTGATGATGAGTTTGTTGCTTGATTCGGCCAAACCGTTAGACTGAGGATACCTTGGAGTAGAAGTGACTAATTTGATCCCACGTCTTTCACAGAACGTGCGAGTCTTATCACTTATGAACTGTTTAGGTAAAAAATTACAGGAATAAATATCGTAAGATATTGTGAGGCAAATCCGTCGAGAGAAAGAATCTAATTTGATAATACGTGTGATAAAGTAAATAAAGAGACAACACAATTGATGATGCAGGTAAAACCTCAAGGTCGAGGAAAAAACCTGCGACCGACTAAAAGAGGATAGCCGACGTTGCACTATGTATCACCAATAAGGGATGATATCCTCGAGAATTACAGTGTAGATCGTACGATTACAGTGAGACAGAATGCTAGATCGAATATAAAATTACAAGGAATTGTATGAAAACTATGGAAATCAAGAGTAGATTCGTGTAGCTCCTCTAATGATCAGATGGCTTCGGTCTTCCTCTAAAGTTGACCATAATGCAACGGTCATAACTGAAGCTAGAATCTTGGTCGTAACGGCTGTGTCTTTAATGAGGAGCGTGCCTTGATTTTGAATGGAAGTATAACTGACGATATGCGATCATTGTAATGATGAACTCCAACTTACATAGCATAGTACTCAATTTCAGACTTTTTCAAAGGTGTACAATTGTTGGATATGATAATCATCTTTCCTGTTACAAAAGTAAACTATGCGTGTATTTTGATCGTTAGTAATATCGTACGATATAATAGATATCGTGCGATCTTCCGAATGAAAGATATTCGATGACTAGTTATTTATGCTCGATGGTATAGTTGTCTTTATTTCAGGACCTTATCTTAATACAGGATTGTCATCCTAAAAGATATCTTACGATTTAGATTGGTCGTCGTGCGATCATAAGTTTTCACCCAAACATGAACTGTGAGCCGTTGTCGCACATGATCTCGGATGGCACTCCAAATCTGTAAATAATGTTATTTTGGATGAAGGATATGATTTTCTTATCCCTGGCCTGCGAAAAAGCAGCGGCTTCTATCCACTTCGAGAAATAATCAGTAAGCACAAGTAGATATACTTTCTGTCCAGGAGCAGGGGGTAACTTTCCCACGATGTCCATTCCCCATCGTATGAATGGCCAAGGAATTAAAACAGAATGCAAAGGTTCGGACGGTCGATGAGTCATACTTGAATGTTTTTTACAGGCATCGCATCGTTGGACGTACCTTATTGCATCTTCTCGTAAAGTTGGCCAATAGTATCCTTGTCGTGAGATCCTGTTAGCAAGACTTCTGCCGCCTGCGTGGTTTCCACATTCTCCGTCATGCATTTCTTGGAGAATTCGATTCATTTGAGTTTGACTTACGATGCATCGTAAGAGAAGACCAGATGTTGATTGTAACACCCCGTTCCCACTCAGTTAAGTTTTAATCTTTTTCCGTTAAGTTAGTAAGGTTTGGTGTTATTTGTGTATTTTCAGGTTGGGGGACTTGCTTGTAGTTGTAGAAAGAGGAGGGTGTTAAATGTAAGTGTATATGTATGAGTTTGGGATGATCAAACCCCTTTTCTTGGATCATTTGGTATTGTTGAGGGAAAAGAAGGGTTTTGGGGTGATCTTGAAGAGTTGCAAGAGGAGGATTGTACAATCGTTTAGCAAGCGTTCGTTGTTATCGTTGGGACGTTGCTAAGGTAATCACCTATTAATTTGTGAGTAATCCTAGTCAATTGATTAATTCATGTTTTAGTTAGGGTATGATTAGAAAGTGAGGATTGATGATCTTTGGATCATCAATTGAGTGTTATATGGTGAAATAATGATTAAAGGTTGATAGTTCATGGTATAGAATCATCATATACACTTATTTGGGTCTGAATAAGGTGAAGTTCGTGCTTTGGGAATGGTTCACGGCTAGAAAAGACGTCGACCCGCAGGTTTGCGAACTGCGGGTAACCGCGGGTAAGGGCGCGGGTTGAAACCCGCGGGTAACCCGCCGTTTACACTGTGTCCGAAATTCAAGTTTTTCTTTCGGGTTCGGATCGGGGTTTTCTTTTATGGATTTTCTTAGGGATGTTAAATAATGATGAATGATAGATTTTGGGAGCCATTGAGATAGCTACGCTATGTCTACGGCTCATGAGTTTGGGTATGGTTTAGAACTGTGAATGAAAGGTTATTTATTTGCATGCTATATGTGATTAGGTGTTTGAATTCTCACGTGTGCTATATACTACAAGCGTGTGAAGTTCAGACCTCGTAATCAGGTGAGTACATTAACCTGCGTTCAAGATTGCTATGCTTGTGATCATGTTATATATATATGTGGTAAATGTATGAACTGGCATGTAATAATCACGATAGTACCTAAGGCGGTAATATTACCCCTAGGGAAGTTGGGTTCAGAGGCCTGGTACCAGTGTCAGTAAGATGCTTTTGGTGGATACACCTTGAGTAAGATTCATGATACATGTCCAATTGTTCAGTTATATGATTATGATTATTTACATGCATGCATAGAACTTAGGTTTGTGCTCACTAAGCTTTATGCTTAACCCGTTGTGGTTTTATGTGGTTAAGTGGCAGGTACCTCATCCAAGGATAAAGGGAAGGCACCTGCTTGATGCTCGGAAGGACCAGTTCAGGACATGATTAGGAGATTTTGAAAATAATGGATGTTGAACTACTAATAAAATGTTTTGGTTGCAAACTGAATTTATTGTGACTTATTATCTCTTTTAAATGTTGTTAACTTTGGTCTCGTTTTGGGGAAAACATATTACTTTTTAATTGTTAAAGTGCTTCCGCTATGTTGGTTACTATTTCCGTTAAACATCCAATAAAAATGAAACTGGTCGTTACATTGATCTTCGATAGAGCTGATCTTCAAAGATCGTATATCGTGAAGCTTTGGATCTTGTTTTTCGAGCTTCCATCTTATCTTCAGGAAGATTATCGTGCTTGAGATAGTTCCATATATCGAGCGACCCGTTGTAAATTTCTTCGTTCATCTGTACTTCTTCCTTCATTTCGATTGCTGGCGTCGTAAGATGAAGTATAGGGATGCTTTCCAAAAATGGATCGTTGAATGCAGATCCCAAGTTAGCAAATGTGTCAGCTTGAGTGTTTTGATCTCTTGGGATTTGCTCTATTGAGAAATGATCGAATCGTGCGATTCGCTCCTTGATGACCTTGAGATTGCTCATCATCTTTGAGTCTTTTGCTTGAAAATCTCCATTTACTTGATTTACCACTAATAAGGAGTCACTTCGTACGTCAAGGTGTTTTTCCCCCAGTTTATGAGCTATATCCAATCCAGCGATCAAGGCTTCATATTCTGCTTTGTTGTTTGTGGCCTTGAACTCGCATCGTATGGAGTACACCATGTTTCCCCCTATGAAAAACACTTCCAAAAATTATGAAAAATTGTGGGATTGTTGCTAATATCCCAAATTCCAGTAGGTAAAAATTTTGAAACCTAACTCCCTTTGGAACTAGGTTTAATGGGGACACCTTTGCATTGGAACAAATCTGCCAGAATTGAAATTTTTCAAAAATGTTATTTTATAAACTTTCAAAATTCCCATGTGTTTGGATAATAATCTTATGTAACAAAAAGTCATTTTATATTAAAATGAACTTATCAAAATATAGTAAAGGCATTATATGGATATCGGAATTGATTTATTATTTACGGACCGTAAAACTTAGAACTTACGACAATTACGTTTGTATTAGGGCATTGGTAGAATCGGAGTCGGGACTTAACCTCGCACTAATCAATCGCTTAGAAACGCTTAACCACAAGGTGAGTATTCACAGCCCCACTTTTTACTGTTTTTACGTGTTTTGGGGTGAAAAGCGTGTTTATAAATGAATGTGAAAAATTGTGAAAAATATTGCGAAATGAAATGAAATGAAATGTATTGTGAGCTAAATTTTGATATGTTGAGGCATGATATAGTGAGCCTGAAATGAAAATGTCCCTGTAACTTCTATTAACCCATAGCAATGGGCCTATGATACATGTGGATAGCGCTATTTGGATTGACATACCCACCTTAAACTGACGAGTGAAAGGTGCACTGTATTGAATAGAGATTCTACCCCGGTAGGATTTAGTTCCACCGTTGAGGTAGAATAGGGGCGTAGCAATGTCATGAAATGGAGGATTGTAGTAACTCACAGATAAACATCATGCGATTAACAAATCACCCGGGAAATTTACTCACATTTGATACTAAGCTTGAAATGGAGTGAGCAAACACGTTCACTATAAAATGGTTCACTGTAAATTGATTTTGAAAACTTAGTGAATGAACAGATTCACTATAAATGAATTACGAAAATTGAGTGAATAAATGGTTCACTGAAAATGTTGTTGCATTTAACTGCTTTGTGCCTATGAAAACCTGTGAACTCACCAACTCTCGTAGTTGACACTTGTTTTAACATGCTTTTCAGGAAATCCGAAGGTTTGATTTGGCTAAGTTGTGGAATTTTGTTATCACCAATCTAGTTATGATACTTATTGTTATTTTGTAAAAGATCTGTAAACCTTAACTTATGGTTGGATTGTACAACTTTGTAAACGCAATTTAATGTTTGATGATGAATGATTGGTGTTATTTATCTCCTATCGCGATGAAATCTAGACTGTTACACCTTGCGGTTCCGCTTTAGCGGGGTGTTACAGATTTGGTATCAAAGCCATTGGTTATAGAGAACATCGGTTTTTCATAAAAACCAGTACTATAACCAACCTTCTTTCTAAAATAAGATTAAACTTTTAAATTATAAGATTTCAAAGTAGGAGAATTTAAATACTTGTGTGATTAGGATAGGTGCTATTCTGATATATCATAGATATGCGGAGCCTGATCACCTACGCCTAGCCATGATATAAGTAGAATAAGACTTATAAATTAATCATACTGCTAGATTTTTGAAAGTTGAAACTTTCTAAGATTTCCTGAAAATGTATATTGTGTGAGTTTGCATATGGCATGTACAAAATTCTCAATAGCACTTACATGTATTGACTAGATTCTTTTATCGCAGCTAACATGTCTCAAGAGACCGACCCTTCCGAATACCGATCCCATGGATCTCCCGAGCATCCTCAGAGTGGGAACAGTGTTCCCCGAGCCCCTACCACCGACCAGGAACGTGACCCCTACAGTGATAGCGATGCCGATTCACACCGACCTGTCCCGGCACCACGACCTGGACTTAGGGTTCGCGCTACCGCTCGAAAGAGCGTGCCCTTACCCGCCAGGATGACCTTCCGTGTCCCCGCTGGGGACGGGGCAGGGCCATCTCGGGTGAGAGGCCGAGGCGGATCCTCCTCGTCGTCGTCATCCTCGACATCGGCATCTCCACCGCCCTACCGACCATCGTCTCCAGTGCCGCCTGCCGCCCGACCACCGCCTGTCGCCCGACCACCACCTGTTGCCCGACCATCACCAGTTCCTCGACCGCCACACATGGCTCGTACCCCCGTCCTATGTATGAGAGGAATGACTCAGACTGAGCGTCAGGAGGTCACACGTCTCGCCCGAGGTCAGGGTATCCATGAGCATATGATCGACCACCACGATCATATGATCGATTCCCTGATCGATGTGGCCGGAGCTGATAGCCAGCAGCTCACTCGGGTGGTGACTCTTCTTGGCCACACCATGGACTCACTTCACCACTTGTACTCAGTGGTGTATGCAGTGGTGGCCTTGGTGGTGCTGCTGATCGGGTGGCTGTCTGGAGGGCGAGATTCTAGGAGATAGGATCTTTTAGTAAACCGTATTTGAAGAACCTTCTATTAGAACTGTTATTTTGAGGCGTGATGCCTAATTGTCGAACTATTTATGATTCTATTTGGATGACTGTAAAACTGCTATGATATTTTGGGTACTTTTGCTTGAATAGTTAAACCCAAAAATTTATGCTATGATTATCTACTGCTTATGTTTATGAATGCATGCTAAATGTGGCTTGCTTGAAATGTTTAAAGAAAGTGTTACGTATATGTGATGGCATAGAATAGTATGCACTTGAATTGTGAAAAGTAAGTAGAAGCGTAACTACACTTAGATTGCGTAAGAAGTCACTAAAACGATTGAGTATGGTATTGTTTTAGAAACATGCCTCCTAGAAGAGAGGACCCGAACTTGGCAAGACTCGTATCGGAGCAAGTAATGGCTTCGTTACTCGGCATAGTCAGCCAAGTAGCTGCTGGATTGAATACCAATCAAAGCAACAATCAAGGAACAAGAGAAAGGGATTGCACGTACAAATCCTTTAGAAGCTGCAACCCCAAGGAGTTTCACGAAACCGAGGGAGCCGTCGGTTTACTAGCATGGATCAAAGGCATGGAATCTGTCCTTCATATTAGCAAGTGCCTTGAAAGGAACAAGGTCGAATATGCCGCTTGTCTACTTCAAGGACGAGCTCTGACGTGGTGGAACACCCAAGTACAAGTCCGTGGCCGTGACGCAACCGGCCAGATTACCTGGGAGGATTTTAAAAAGATGCTTAAGGAGGAATTCTGCCCAAGAAGCGAGATTCAAAAGTTGGAAGCTGAATTATGGCACCATGAGATGAAAGGAAACGACATCACCACCTACACTACTCGATTCCACGAGTTGGCCAAATTAGTACCACACTTGGTGACACCGGAGCAGAACCGAGTTGATAGATATGTTTGGGGTTTATCTCCCGAGATCAGAGGGAATGTAACAGCAGCAGACCCGAAGAGTCTACAAGAAGCAGTCAATCTAGCAAACCGCCTCACCAATAACGCTATTCGATCAGGAACGTTTTCAAGTGACGACGCTAAGGGAAAAAGGAAGAAGGAGGAACCTACCAAACCACAGTCCAAGGGAAGGTCAGGAAAGGATAGAAGAGTGACCAGGAACTACGGAGTGCAGACTCAGGCAGCAGAAAAAGAGAAGGGGACGTATCAGAGGTGTGGTAAGTACGGGAACCATCATGCTGGGAAGTGTGTCATATGTATTAGATGTGGCAGGGGAGGTCATACTGACAAAGATTGCAGAAAGAGAACGTGTTTTGAGTGTGGAAGCTTTAATCACTACCGGAATGCTTGTCCCAAGGTAAATCAGAGGCCTTACGCGAATCAGGTGCAGCCAGCAAACCAAGGAAACCGTGGAGGATTAGCTCGAGGAAGGGCTTTTGTGATTGGAGCAGAAGAAGCAAGGCAAAACCCTGATGTGGTCACAAGTACGTTTCTTCTCCACAACTATCCTGCTACTGTGCTTTTTGATTCCGGAGCAAATAGGAGCTATGTGTCGTTAGAATTCCGGCCTAAGATAAACAAGAAATCCCAGAATCTGAAAGAGGAGCATATAATTGAATACTCTAACGGAGAGTTAGTTAAGGCTAGCAAGGTAGTCAGAAAATGCACTCTAGGGTTATCAGGAAAGGAATTTAGTATAGACTTAATCCCGATTAAGATAGGGAGTTTTGACATAATAGTTGGTATGGATTGGATGTCCAACCACCGAGCGACGATATGTTGTGCTGAAAAGATCGTTATGTTAGCGCTACCCGATGGAGGTGTACTTGAAGTACACGGAGAAAAGCCAAGGAGAGACATCAAGATCGTGTCATATATGAAGATGCGAGGTCATCTACGGAAAGAATGCGTGGCGTTCATGGCACACGTCATAGATAAGAAAGCAGAGGAGAAGAAAATCCAAGATATTCTAGTTGTGCGAGAATTTCCTGAGGTATTTCCGGAAGAGTTACCTGGATTGCCTCCACAACGACAAGTAGAGTTCTACATTGACTTAGTTCCCGGAGCAGGCCCCATAGTGAAGTCGCCATATCGTCTAGCGTCGTCCGAGATGCAGGAGCTGTCAAATCAACTTCAAGAGCTGTTAGATAAAGGACTCATCCGACCCAGCTCTTCACCCTGGGGAGCCCCCGTACTGTTCGTCAAGAAAAAGGATGGATCTTTTCGCATGTGCATCGACTACAGGGAGCTGAACAAGATCACCATCAAGAACCGATACCCTCTTCCACGCATCGATGATCTGTTCGATCAATTGCAAGGAGCTACGTACTTCTCCAAGATCGATCTTCGATCCGGATACCATCAAATGCGGGTTCGAGAGGAAGATATTGCTAAGACAATGTTCAGAACTCGTTATGGTCATTACGAATTCTTGGTCATGCCCTTTAGATTATCAAACGCGCCAGCAGTTTTCATGGACCTGATGAACAGGGTATGTCAGCCATATCTAGATAAGTTAGTGATAATGTTCATAGATGACATCCTGATTTACTCACGAAGCAAGGAGGAGCATGAGCAACAATTGAGATTGATACAGAAGATGCTCAAAACCGAGGAGCTTTACGCAAAATTCTCTAAGCGTGAATCTTGAGATTCGTGAAGTGCACGATCTTCACAGATCACAAGAGCCTTCAGC
This sequence comes from Centaurea solstitialis, assembly GCA_030169165.1. NCBI lineage: Eukaryota > Viridiplantae > Streptophyta > Magnoliopsida > Asterales > Asteraceae > Centaurea > Centaurea solstitialis. Next base: position 20,255,477 of record CM058047.1, on the reverse strand, counting down.
ACACCCTCGATCAGAAGATGCTGAACATGAGGCAAAGAAGGTGGGTTGAGTTGCTCAGTGATTACGACTGCGAGATTAAATATCACCCAGGGAAGGCGAATGTTGTAGCTGATGCGCTAAGCAGGAAGGAACGAGTGAAGCCTACAAGGACGCGAGCAATGGAAGTGATAGTGCAGACCAGCCTGAAAAGTCAAATACTGGAAGCTCAGAGAGAAGCTCTGAAGGCTGATAACTTGAATAAAGAAACTCTACACCAGATGGAGAAAGAGTTTGAGGAGAAAACGGATGGAGTGCGTTACTTCAAGGATAGAATTTGGATCCCAAAGGTCGATCAGTTAAGGAAAATGATCATGGATGAGGCTCATCAATCAAGGTACTCGATACACCCAGGTTCGGACAAGATGTATAAAGGACTGAAGGAACACTACTGGTGGCCTGGAATGAAGAAGGATATTGCCACTTACGTGAGCAAATGTCTAACTTGTGCAAGAATCAAGGCAGAACACCAGAAACCGTCTGGGCTATTGCAGCAACCGGAAATCCCAGAATGGAAATGGGAGCGGATATCAATGGATTTCGTGACTAAAGTTACCCAAGACTAAAAAGGGCCATGATTCGATTTGGGTAATCGTTGACCGACTCACGAAATCTGTGCACTTTTTGCCAATAAGAGAAACTTACAGCATTGATAGACTCGCACAATTGTATGTCGATGAGATAGTCATGCGACATGGAATGCCAATCACGATAATCCACCTTTAGTTGAGTTTTCTTACAATAACAACTATCATGTCAGCATCCAGTGCGCTACATATGAAGCTTTGTACGGACGTAAGTGCAGATCCCCACTTAATTGGTTGGAAGTAGGAGAAAGTCGACTAATCAGGCCTGACATCGTACAGGAGACCACTGATAAGATCAAGGTGGTCCAAGAGAAGCTTAAAGCGGCCCGAGATCGCCAGAAGAGTTACGCTGATAATCGACGGAAACCGTTGGAATTCCAGGCACTGACTAGAGTTCACCTGGGAGCGGGAGGCTTTCATGAAAATCAAATACCCGCATTTATTCACTAAAGACCCCTGTGGTAGCAACAAGAATTAAATTTCGGGACGAAATTTCTTTCAACCGGGGGTAAATGTGACAACTGCAAATTTTGACCATCATGATTAGCTACTCGTTTAGTCACTCAGTAACATTCCGTAGGTAAAAATGTAGTATTTAATTTGCCCAAATAATCTAGGTTAGTTTGCGTGAAAAATTTAGGCAAAAACCTAAAAGTTCCGAAAACTGCCCGAAAAAGCCCGTACCGGTCCGAAATCATCCGAAAATCCTATAATGCCAAAGTTTAAAGTCAAATTATATAAAATATAAGACTTTGTTAAAAATATGAGTAAACTGATCCAAATAATCTAAAAGTACCTTCGAAAAAGTCGGTTTCCACCGAAAACGCACCAAAACCCGGTACTGTGTTTGAATTAGCAGTATAAGATAAACCCTAATTATTTAAAAAAAAACAATTTATGTGTGAGAGGTGGGTGGGCCCCACAAGGGCCGGCCACCCCCCCCCCCTCCCAATGTCTCTCTCTCTCTTTTTCTTTTGTTTCCAAGAATTTAATCATCACAACCCCTTATTCTTTTCATTTCAAATCTCTCACTCTCTCTCTAACCTTTCTCTCTCTAAAATTCTCTCTAATTTCTCTCTAAAACCAGCCAACAACACATCAAAAATCTGAGTTCTAAGAGATTGAAACAAGAAATTTTGAAGCTCTTGTAGTTATATCATCAAAGGTAAGATTGGAAGTAGGTTTAAACGTTGATTTTGACCCATTTGGGAGCTTTTTCTTCTTCTTTTTGAGGGTTAAATCCTCTTTGTTGGATGAACATCATTCTTGATGTTTGAGGAAGAGAATACACCATAACAATGTATTAAAACATTCGAAAATGGTGAAGTTCTATGATCCCTCCATATGAACACAAGATTTGATGCGAAAAATCACTCATTTTGGTGTTTTGATACTCATTTGGGATTGAAAATCGTTTTAGTATTACATGCATGTGTTTAGATGTTCTTCAAAGTTTATTTCATCTTCTTTTTATGTTATATGATTGGGGGATTGAAGTTCATAACCATTAAACCCCAAAAATTTCAAAGTTTATAGGTGTTTTGGTGAAAAGGAGTTAGTTTGATTTTGAATGTTGCTGTCAGATTTTGCATGTGTGTTTGAACGTCTCAAAAGTATAGTAAACTGAGGTATTTTTCTACAAAAATTTGATAGATTGAAATTTGATGAGTTAGGAAGAAAATACCTTTTGAATCACTTAAGAATTCGGAGTAAAACCCCTCCAACCATTTAAAAACTTTTTGATGCTCATCAGCTTTTGGTCAGAAAACTTGTATCATCTTCATGCATACATATCTCTTTGACAACTTATCTAAAATGCACGATTTTTGATTTCAAACTCAAGTTCTCTGAGATAGCTTTCTAAAGAATCCAAAATCATGTGATTTGGTGGACTCTTGAGGGTTCAACCAATGAAAACAAGTTAGTGGTGTAGGCTGTCCCATGGTGGCAGATTGCACATGCACGACTTCAAGAGGCCATATCTCCCTCAAAAATCACCCAAATGATGTGAAATTTGTCTTATTGGCTTGGTATATGTGTTATCTATAAAATCCCTTTTGATTCGTGATTTGGTAGAGAAATGAATTCTTTATGAAGCAAACATCGCTGACATGTAAATCTGAAAATAAAAGGTGTCCACTGTTTTTGCAAAAATTCTTAAAATATGAAAAACACTTCCAAAAATTATGAAAAATTGTGGGATTGTTGATAATATCCCAAATTCCAGTAGGTAAAATTTTTGAAACCTAACTCCCTTTGGAACTAGGTTTAATGGGGACACCTTTGCATTGGAACAAATCTGCCAGAATTGAAATTTTTCAAAAATGTTATTTTATAAACTTTCAAAATTCCCATGTGTTTGGATAATAATCTTATGTAACAAAAGGTCATTTTATATTAAAATGAACTTATCAAAATATAGTAAAGGCATTATATGGATATCGGAATTGATTTATTATTTACGGACCGTAAAACTTAGAACTTACGACAATTACGTTTGTATTAGGGCATTGGTAGAATCGGAGTCGGGACTTAACCTCGCACTAATCAATCGCTTAGAAACGCTTAACCACAAGGTGAGTATTCACAGCCCCACTTTTTACCATTTTTACGTGTTTTGGGGTGAAAAGCGTGTTTATAAATGAATGTGAAAAATTGTGAAAAATATTGCGAAATGAAATGAAATGAAATGTATTGTGAGCTAAATTTTGATATGTTGAGGCATGATATAGTGAGCCTGAAATGAAAATGTCCCCTGTAACTACTATTAACCCATAGCAATGGGCCTATGATACATGTGGATAGCGCTATTTGGATTGACATACCCACCTTAAACTGACGAGTGAAAGGTGCACTGTATTGAATAGAGATTCTACCCCGGTAGGATTTAGTTCCACCGTTGAGGTAGAATAGGGGCGTAGCAATGTCATGAAATGGAGGATTGTAGTAACTCACAGATAAACATCATGCGATTAACAAATCACCCGGGAAATTTACTCACATTTGATACTAAGCTTGAAATGGAGTGAGCAAACACGTTCACTATAAAATGGTTCACTGTAAATTGATTTTGAAAACTTAGTGAATGAACAGATTCACTATAAATGAATTACGAAAATTAAGTGAATAAATGGTTCACTGAAAATGTTGTTGCATTTAACTTCTTTGTGCCTATGAAAACCTGTGAACTCACCAACTCTCGTAGTTGACACTTGTTTTAACATGCTTTTCAGGAAATCCGAAGGTTTGATTTGGCTAAGTTGTGGAATTTTGTTATCACCAATCTAGTTATGATACTTATTGTTATTTTGTAAAAGATCTGTAAACCTTAACTTATGGTTGGATTGTACAACTTTGTAAACGCAATTTAATGTTTGATGATGAATGATTGGTGTTATTTATCTCCTATCGCGATGAAATCTAGACTGTTACACCTTGAGGTTCCGCTTTAGCGGGGTGTTACAGACATGAACCCTCAAACGTGACGGAAGCCCTTGATATCTCTGACTGAGTGACCGCCATGCAAGAGGAGTTGAATCAATTTGAACGACTGGGTGTCTGGAGACTTGTACCTAGACCAAAGAACAAGACAGTCATCGATCTGAAGTGGATCTTCAAAAACAAGAAAGATGAAGATGGGATTGTAACCAGAAACAAAGCTCGTCTAGTAGCCAAGGGATTTAAGCAACAAGCGGGAATTGATTATGATGAGACATTCGCACCGGTGGCCAGAATTGAAGCCATTCAGATCTTCTTAGCCCATGCCGCTCACAAGAACTTCACTGTCTACCAGATGGACGTGAAAACTGCCTTTCTCAATGACGAACTGAAAGAAGAAGTTTATGTCTCTCAACCTGAAGGCTTTGTTGATCGTACCAAGCCTAATCATGTCTACATCCTAGACAAGGCTCTTTACGGGTTGAAGCAAGCTCCCCGTGCCTGGTATGATCATCTCTCCAATGCACTACTAGACAATGGTTTCTACAAAGGTAAAATCGATCCTACTCTTTTCATCAAGACTGAAGGTGATGATATCTTATTAGTTCAAATTTATGTCGATGATATTATATTTGGTTCTACTAACTCAGATATGTGCACTTGGTTCAATGATCTCATGACCACCAGGTTTGAGATGAGTATGCTCCGGGAGTTGTCTTTCTTTTTGGGACTTCAAGTTCTACAAAAACCTGATGGCATTTTGATTAATCAATCGAAATACATCGGTGATCTTTTAAAACGTTTTCACATGGACACTTCTTCCGTTGCTAAAACTCCTATGGCCTCGGGCACTTTGATCGGTGCTGACCCAAAAGGGAACCTGTCGATCAAAAGACTTATAGAGCCATCATTGGTTCTTTGTTTTATCTGACTGCTAGTAGGCCGGATATTATGTTCGCTACTTGTTTCTGTGCTCGTTTTCAGGCAAACCCAAAGGAATCACACACGATGGCAGTCAAACGCATACTCCGGTACCTGAAAGGCACACCCAACCGTGGGTTGTGGTACCCAAAGGAGTCTGGATTTGAGCTCGTTGCATTTTCGGATGCGGACCATGGAGGTTGTCAACTGGACCGGAAAAGCACTTCAGGCCATGTCCAGTTCTTGGGTGATAAGCTAGTCAGCTGGGGTTCAAAGAAACAACATTGTGTTTCTACATCTACGGCCGAGGCGGAGTATGTCGCTGCTGCCAGCTGTTGCTCCCAAGTGTTGTGGATGCGGACCCAGCTCCGAGACTATGGTTACAATTTCAATCACATACCTATCTACTGCGACTCCAAAAGCGCCATAGCCATCACATGCAATCCAGTCCAACACACTCGCACTAAGCATATCGACATCAGGTATCACTTCATCAAGGACCATGTGGAGAGAGGTACGATTGAACTTTACTTTGTAAACACCGAGTATCAACTTGCAGATCTTTTCACCAAGCCTTTGGATGAGAAACGGTTTAATTTCCTAATCTCCAAGCTTGGCATGTTTGATCCTCAAGAGTGATCATCTATCAAATACTTAGTCCTTCAGAACCATGACTCAGTGTTCAGACCCTTGTTTTTGACCACTGTGTCATTGTTGTCTTGGACTAAGCCTCTGATAGATTAGGTTTTGTCATTTTCGTTTCTGTATCTATCTCTTTCAGTTCCTTGTCACTAATATTGTGTCATGAGTGTGCATGTGTTAAGGGGGAACGTTCCCTCCCCATGCCTGTTCCGAGGGGGAACGTTGTCTGCCTCCGCCTGATTAGAAGGGGAACAGGTAAGCACCCCAGGTAAGTTTTCTATTCCTTATATATACATATAATAGAAAAAAAAATTTCTTCTATATAGGTTTTAATTTTATTACTTAGATTAAAAAAAAATCAGATTTTATATACAAGTTTTTTTTGTCTTTTTCCCTCATTCATCTTCATCCTCATTCATCTTCACAAACTTCTCCAAAACCCTTATCTCAAAATCACTCATCATTTTCTTTATTATTGTGATTCAAGGTAAAGATGCATTTTTTTTCATTCTTCATTATTGTTTAAATGTATCTTTGTATCTAATCTTACCTTGTGTTTGTTGAAAACCCTTTCTTTTCTTTGAAAACTTTTCAAGGGTTTATCAAAACCCCAATCTCAAATTTTTTGGATTTTGAGAGATTTGGGTTGGTTGTTTGTGCTAAATGCATTCATTAAAGTTGTAAATCGCAGCATGAGCTTTCGTTTCATATACATATTGTGTGATTTACTGATATTTTTTTTGTGACTATGTGGTTGAACACCATTGTTGGTGTTCTTGGAGGTATCATACATTCACCTTGAAGAACACAAGAAAAAGCCCTTTTTAATCTTTAAAAAAAAATATTTTGTTTGTGTGGAAGGTGTTTGTGAGAGTTGATGAGTTTTACCCTGTGACAACCGGCAATTTTTAGCTCTCAGGTTAGCAGTCGATCATCACTATTAGTATAAGTTTTAGTGAATTTCCTTCTAAGATAACTTTTTAGGAAGATTTAGGTCGATTATGCGAAATTTTTTTTTTTGGAGAATAGCTAAGAAATCCCGAAAATCGTCCAGAAAAGTCCCGTTTTGGTCCGTATTCGTCCGAAAATCTTATATAATGCCGAATTGACCCAACTAAAGTCTATATTATATAAATTATTATATTTTAAGTAATTAGAATAAAAACATTTCAAATGTTATAGGTCTTAAACTGAATAAATCATTTTATCGGAAAAACCTTCGCGAACCGAAAAACCGGCACGAACCGGTAAAACGTTGCATTTTATCAATTTGGGCTTGCCTTTTTAAGTATTTTGTGATGGGTTTGGGGCCCACATATGGCTGGCCAACCCCAACACCATTACCCCCATCCCCTTATTTGTTTTAGAAAACATTTTCATTTCATTCAAATTCTCTCATTTCTTTCTTTATATCCCTTTTTTTTCAAATATTCATCATCATTCCAGAAAGTTAAGTCTTAAAAACACCTTTTTAATGATACAAGATCAAGGTTTTGAAGTCTTCATCATCTTCTCTCAAGAGGTATGAACATCTACTAGAAACTTCATCTCATTTTAAACACTTTTAGTGCTATTTCTTGCAAAATTTCGATGTCTTCTATGTTTTCAAATGAATATTATCTTATTGATGTTCTAGAAGTGAGGTTGAATACCAAGGGTATATGAAATATCCATAAAATGGTAAAAACCTAGGAACTTTCATCATGAACACAACATTGAAGATGAAAAATACCCAAAGTTTTTTGTTTCTATTCACATGTGAATCTGGGTTTTTGATGCTTTGCATGCAAAATCCATCTTGAGTTTTAGTTATCTCATTGTTATCCATGATATTTGATAAGGGTTTATAACCCCATAACAAAGAAATCCTTATATTTGAAAGATTGGAGTTTATAAAGTTAGAAACTCTTTGAATAAGCTAAACTCAGAAGCTGACAGATTGCTCATGCTCACTTTGGACGACCTAAAACAGGTTCATATGAATGTATTTTTTACTAAACTTTTTATGGATTGATGTTTGATGAGTTAGGATTCAAACACCACTGGAATCACTCAAAAATACGAAGTATAGACCCCTCAACTCTTTCAAAACTTTTTGTTGTGCAACAGCTACGGGTCAGATTTTTAATGTCAACTTGATGCATGCATATCCCCTTGAAAACTTGTTCAAATTGCATACTTTTTGACTCTATGCTCAAGTTCATTGAAGTATCTTTCCAAAGAACCTAGAATCATTTGATTTGGTGAATTTTTGAGCATGCAACCAATGAAAACAAAATCATGGTGCAAGCTGTCCAGAAATGGCAGATTCACACATGTGAGTTTAAGTGGTCATAACTCACTCAAAAATCATCAAGTTGGTGTGAATATTGTTTTATTAGATGGATATGCATGTTAGCTTGAAAACCCCTTTTGAAATTTAAGTTTTGGAGTTGTAACAAACTCTCTATGAACTAAACACTGCAGACATGTATTTTCAAATGTGAGCTATGCACACTGTTTTTATAAAAATTATTTATATATGCTAAACACATCAAAAATTTATGAAATTTGGTGGGAATGTTGCTAACACACCCAACTTCAGTGGATAAAAATTTGGAAAGCTAAACCTTTTTGGAGTATAGCTTAAAAGTGACATTTTTACCAAGTACACAAATCTGTCAGCATCTGAATATTTACAAAGGCTTGAATTTTGAGTTTCAAGATCTTGCATCCAATTAGGTGTTATAAATTTTTTATTAAAATTGTTTTATACTATGGTTGGCTACATAAACTAAGTAGAGGCATTATATAAAGTTGTCGGATTGGGACTTAATTAGGATATTGAACCAATAATTTGGCACTTACATTACCCATGAATTGTTTAGGGTACTCTTAGGCTCGGAGATCGGAACTTGAATCGTTGATCGAATCGTTAAGCCCACTAACGGCCCCTATTTTACCGTTTTTACGCGTTTTGGGGTGAAAAGCATGTTGGTTGATAAACGATTTATGAGATTTTGCTTGCGAGCGATTGTTTATGCAAATATTGATATATTGAGTAAAAGTCCCATGTTGAATACACTACTATTAACTCGTTTCGAGCCAATGATTATTGTGGATAGCGCTATTTGGTAGAATGGACCCACCCTTTGTTTACTGACGAGTATAGGGTGCACGTAATCATATGTGGTACTACACATGTGGGATTTAGTCCCACCGCTGAGGTAGTGCAGCGTCTACACATGTGGGGTTTTAGTCCCACCGCTGAGGTAGTTCGCGAAAACGCTCTACACATGTGGTTCGCTACCACCTCTGAGGTAGATCGTTGGGGCAAATTGATTTTAGGTTTAGTAGTGGCTCGAGAATATATCCTGCATAAATGTTATGTTTAACAGTTGAGGTTGAACATTGGTTTTACGATAATGATTTTTGCATACGAAACTGTTTTGTGCATATGAAACCTGTGAACTCACCAACTCTTGTAGTTGACCCTTGCTTTAACATGCTTTTCAGGAAAATAGATGGTAGTAGGGAACGTCTGGGCTACAAGCTACATCAAACTTAGACTTTTCTTTTTTAATGACTTTTGTAACGTTTGAATGCTTTAAACTTTTGTTGGTTATGTAAAATATGGTACTATAAATCGTAAACTTTTAAATGAAATGTTTGATGTTGTTTATCTCCTATCGCAATGAAATCTTAGCTGTCACGCCTCGCGTTTCCGCTTTAGCGGGGTGTTACGTACCCAAAGTTTTTTTTACCTTTTTACTCTTTATCTGATTCTATTTTATTTTTCTTTTATTTTATTTCTTATTTTATTTTACTTTACTTTTGTTGTCATCATGTCACCAAGAACCCATGTCCTGACCGGAGATAACTCCGGCGACCGGATCTCGCCGGAACCGGACCGGAGAAAGTCGCCGGAACCGGATCTTACGTGTGTCCCTCCAAAAGTTGTTTTTAGAAAGAAAAAGAGATCTTCACGGAACCGGACCGGAGACCTCGCCGGAACCGGAACTCGCCGGAACCGGATGTCGCCGGAGCCGGACCGGAGGTCAAACCGCAATTCCACCCAAGTCTCTTTCTTCCCGGAACCGGACCGAAGACCTCGCCGGAACCGGAACTCGCCGGAACCGGATGTCGCCGGAACCGGACCGGAAAATGCCTTGTTCGAATCTTAGAAAGAAAGTGAGATGAAGAGTGTCGCCGGAACCGGATGTCGCCGGAACCGGATGTCACCGGAACCGGATCTGAAGTCAAGTTTGTGAGTGTTTGTTTTTCGAGAAACCTTGTCAACCAAACCACCTCGCCGGAACCGGACATCGCTGGAACCGGATCGGAGGTCATATACTTGTGTGTTTACTTCTCCTTGAACCGAACCTACCTTGGCCGGAACCGAAAGTGTGTGTGCTTCCTCTCGCCGGCGACCACACTTGAAGTTTTCATCGCGACCGAATCCTCTTTTCATCGTTGACCGAACCGGAGATCACCTCTCGACCGGAGTTGTGTAGACCGAACCTCTTGTGACCGGAGAACCTCTTGTGCCCAGATCTGGACCGGATGTGTGCGACCGGAAGTTTTTTTTTTCTCCATGCTTGCGTTTTTTTAAAGTTGTGTGTGTGTTTGTGTGAGTTCTTTTTATCAGATCTGAAGTTAAATCAAAAGGGAGAAGAAAACGCGTTTTTCTATGCTTACACGGTCTCCCAAACGCGTTCTCCAGCTGTCCTCGAAGCACACGACTTTCACGCACCATCTGACACGCTTTTCAGAGTCTCACGCGCTCTCACGCGCGTTTTACACGAGTCCCACGCGCTCCACGCGCCGCGTGCTGCCTTCACGCACCCTGACGCGCTGGCCACGCGCCTAACGCGGTTCCCCACGCGCCAGAAACGCGCCCCCACGCGCCTGACGCTTCTCTTTCTTTTGTCCTTTGCGCCAGCTTTTTGTCCTCGTCACGCGTGCCCCCCTTGTGACTTTACACCAGCTGTCTTTCAACACACACACGGCCCACACAAGACACACACACTCTACACACGCGACCCACACACGACACCCACACGCCCTCACACACACTCCACACGAGACACACACATGACACACACGTCGGCGCCACGTTTCACACACGTCAGCGACATCTTGTTTTCCACGCTGACTCTCCTTTTGCTGACCAAATGTTTGACTCAATTTTTTTTCCCTCGTTTTTCTTTATTTCTCCTTCCTCTTAACTTAGATTTTTTTTGTTTATTTTTTTTACTTTTTCTTTTATTATACATTAAAGAGTTAATCATTTTTTTTCCTTTTCTTTTTTCTTTCTTTTATTTTTAAGACTTATATTTTTTTTGTGTTCCTTTTATTCTAGTTTTTTTTTCTTCCTTTGTTTTAAAATTTTTTTTTGTGTGGTTTTTATTTTTTTTGGTTCTATATTGTGAGCTTAGTAGCATGGTTTCGAATTACTACTTGTGCACATCTAGTTGGAAACCAATTCACTTTTCGAATCTTACGCATGTGTACACCTTATGACTTGTTTCTCTTAACGACTATTTTTTTGTGTGCACCACTGCTCTCAAGAATGTTTGTGAGATTCAGGTTTACTTGCCTACATGATTACTTGCATATGTGTGTTAATTTGCTTAAAGGAATTCATGTCATGTACTTGTCTCACCTTGCCTTGATACCACCTCATTCCGAATTATCCTAAGTGTTCACCATCATGTCTCGGGTTGGTAAGATCCTTTAAATTGTGCATCCTCCAGACTTGAGAAAAATTCACACTCAATGTGTTGTGTTATTCTGTACCAAATCTTTTGATTTAGTACACAATAACACATCTCAATGATGTGTGCCCTATATCTCAAACCTTGCCTTTACCTCAATACTAACATCTTACTTTTCAGGTACAATGGTGAATCCGAGCTCTTCAACTCACCGACAGTCTTGGGTTGCTCAACCCCAACCCATTACCTACGATACCCTTTCACCTCAACTTCAGAAAATCTCTGATAGCCTCTTTCCTTATGCCAAATTTCTTCCTATCAACCAAAACAACCACTACCTTGACCTTGATCACTTCCAAACCTCACACCAAATCATCATAGAAATCCTTCGGCACCACCCTCTTACCCCACTTCTCACCCGTCGTGTTGAGATCCCGGAAGTCTACATACAACAATTCTATGACTCTATGCAATTTATTCCGCGTACCTCTTCCCAACCTGAACACTTCAGATGCAAGGTTGACGGCCTTAAGTACAAACTCACTCGAGACCGATTCTGTCGCATCCTCCAAGTACCTGTTAAAACCCCTGAGGCAGCGCACTTGTCTGACGATGAAATGTTCCAGACCATCTATGCTCTCGGATATGAGGAAGACCTTCCTACTCTTGGAGCGTTCAAACGCAAACATATCGCCGGTGCCTGGTCCACCCTTTTTGCCATCCTCAACAAGTGTCTTTCCTCTCGCACCAGAGGAACAAATCAATGCGGCAAAGAGTTAAAGCAAGTCTTTCTTGGTTGTGCCACCAACAACCCCGACACCGACTATCAGTATTTTCTTTTGGAGGAGTTTTCATCCGTGATCAAAGACAAGACATGAACCAAGGCCAGAAATTTCGTTCCGTATCCCCGGTTCTTGGCACTTATCATCTCTCACATCATCGACAAGAACTGTAGTATTCCACGGAAGGGGCTTCCATTATTTCCTACATGGCCTATGTCGAAACTGGTTGATAACACTGATCATCAACAGATTGTTCCTATGAAGATTCCCCAAGATTTACTTGATACACTTGATCATCGTTCACCGATTCTGAGAGCATACTTAGACTCACTTCCTCTACCAGAACCTTTAGAGCCGGAGGATGGCACCCCGGAGGAATCCCTTAGACAAGAAAGTGAGGGTTATGAGAGTGGTCATTCATCTGGGGGTGATGACCAAGGGCGTGAGGATGAGGAGTCGGGGGAGATGACGGGGGTAACTTAGGCGGTGACGATGATTAGACCGGAGCAGGCTCTTCTCGCTTTTCTCTACCTGTACTGGCCAACAGAACACCTTTCTCTTTGGTGGAATATTATTCTGAGTCTGAATACTCCGGTGAGGTTGAAATAAGGTTTGAGGGAGAAAAAACAAACGAAGATAGTTATGATAGTGAGCTGAGCGAGGGAAGTGAAAGAAATGATGAGTGGGAGTCTGGACCAAAGGTTTTAACCGGTCCTCGCCTATCCTTAGGTAGACGCTGGGCAGCCACATCTGCTACCCGTACACATGTGTTGAGTACGGGTATTGAAGAAGACACCTCCCACCCAGAGGTGCAATTGCACGGCCCACCTAGCCACTCATCCATCTCTCAAAAGGTGGGTGTTTCATTCCACGGGGACAAAGCACAACGGCTATCAAGCCCTCACTTGGAGGGTAATGATATTGAAACAGGAGGATCCCTGCCCCGATCCCCACCTTCACTTCATGTGCACCAGAGTCTAGTGCCCGATACACATCTAGGTACACATACTGCTAGTCTGTGTGACGCAGTCTCAGCTCAACCTGTGACCGGAACCCCGAGAGTGGTGTCCACGAAGGGCATTTCACGAGGACCGGAGGGAAGACCTACCACGACTATCATCACGTCAACTGTGAAAGTAGGCCACACCGTTGATTCAACGGTTGTGCAAACGGATACTCTATGTGAGCCCGGTGTTACTTACCCGGCATTTGTTGTCAGGGATATGATGGACAGCGCCCTAAAGGTTGTCCGTGAGGAGTTTGATGCAAAGTTTGTGGCACTTGAAGCTCGGTTAAAGGGCAAAGGGAAGGTGACTGAGCCTGTACGAGATCAACACCACCTCACCGATCACCATGCCCACCTCTGAGATCCACCGCTCCCGCTTCCTCTTCTGATGAGCTACGGGACCTTCTTATGGCATCGTTACTATCCAGAAGTGATTTTTCTGACCATGAGGTCAATCTTCTGGGATACTTGAAGCGGTTCTCTGATCCATCACTTCCCGCGAGCCGTCCCGAGCCGGCTACCTCCTCTTCTCAAGAGGTAGTCTTATCTATCCAGAGGCTCGAAGGGAAGCTTGATGCCTTGAAGACGGAGGAATTGGCTGAGATCAAGGACTCCATTTCAGACATGCAGACTCAGATCCGAGCCCTTGAGACTTCTTGCCGTGCATCAGCCGAGCCACCTAAGCGCAGACACGACGACCGAGATGACCCCGATCGCCGTGAGGGGGAAATCCATAAGAAGGCTCGGCTTGGCTCTTCAGTTCTGGCAGGCACTTCTTCCGACGCCGCTCCTTCCGGTACTCATATGGGGACCGGTGCCGATGTATCTCAGTCTCAGCCTGGTCAGAACCCGACGGCAGATTCAGCGGAGGGTCGAGAGATTGTTTTTTGTGTCAACCCGGAAATCTCTCACCCTGTCCGCGTACCCGCTTCAGATGATGTTCCTTCTGATGATTATGAGTCATGCATGGAGAGCTACAGTTCTGACTCTCCTCTTCTGGTACCATGTCAGCCGCCTCCATATCAGTCTCTTCCGGGCATGGAGATGTATAGTTCTGACTCTTCTTCACCACCTATGTCTCCACATCATTCGCCTTCATATGATACGCCTTCACCACGTCGGTCTCCTCTTCCTCTAAGGGTATAGCTCTGACGCCGTCTCTGACATACAGAGGTCCTCAACTAAGGGTACTGCCTCACCCTCCATCTCCAGTTCAGGATGATTCACCTTCTCGCACTCCCTCTCCACCAGTCAAAGCTTCTCGTCGTGGTCCGAACAACCCTGTGACACATGGCCCTCAGCGACCGATTCATGGTCAATGGAGGCAGCCATCGGTATCACCTCTCAAAGTGATCTATACCAGGGAGAAGGGTGCACTCTCAAATCGCAGAAAATATGTGGAGCCGCTCAAATCAGTCAAGTGGGATAGAGAAAGAAGGCGTGGCAGTTATCTTGAGGACACTCATAGATCTATCTTCACCGACAAGGTGGAGAACGTGCCTCTGGAGAAGTACTTCGACATCACCAATCTGCCGCCTCAAAAGCAGACCAAGTATCTCTACTGGATGGATACTCAAGCCAAACCCAAAGCAACCGTGTTCTTCTATGATAACCCGATCATCTGAGTCAGTGATGTTTCATCCGTATGCTTCCAGAGCTTATGGTTCTCAGTCTTCTCTGTCATCCAAAAGAGAAACGGGGAGTTCACGTTTTCCGAAGCTGATTTCGACAATGTGCATCTTGATTACATTGACACATTGTACACTGACTTGAAGACACTTACAACCCGACCTAAGAAGACATTCAAGGGATTGGAAGCTGTTAAGCATTTTATCGAGAGGAACCGGAAGAACTCAGAGACTCATGATTTCCAGATCGGGTTAGAGAGTCATCAGAGCACGATCAACCTCTCCCCGCCAAACCAAGACCTCCCGAACATCGATCGCTATTCTCTTTACCAAGTCCTCGAGAAACCAACTCTTGGGGTAGTGTACCAGAACCAGAAGAAAGAGAAGAAGTTCATGCGATGCGATGATGTTCACAAGTACAGTGACGGGACACTTCACATCATCAACAAGGGGTTGGCCACTGAGAAGAAGTGGCTTGAGCTTGAGGTGTTGAAGACCAAGCACTGGATAAATCCCTCTATTCTGATCGACGAGGTTTTCCAGATCATCGAGCATTGGCTAGAACATCGCATCATTCTACGACGCTTCGAATCGTATTGTGGTCTTCGGAAGATAGAGGGACCAGTCAAAAGAGTTGAGGAGAGACCCCCAACACCATCATCACGAAGAAGAGACGGTTCATCGAAGAATCACAAAGAGACTGAAGGATCGAAGAAGAAATCATCAAGTCATCAGAAGCAACGAAATTGACACAAAGGGGGAAATTGTTAGGAATATTTGTTAGTTGTGTCAATTTTGTAATTTGTTAAACTTAGTTATCATTTATGTAATTTGCAATTAAAGGACCAAGTGTTTAGGCCCATTTGAATTTAAAAAGCCTAGTCCATAGAGTTAGTATAAATAGCAGTAGTTTACCTCATTTGTACTTTCTCTTCCACCTTGATTCTCTCATCATATCAATGGAATGCAATCTATCCTAAATCCTTGTACTTATCATATACATCATTTTGTCTAAGTGTTCTTGATTTGATTGATTTGGCACCCACAGTTAGTTATGACAATAATATGATGTGACTCAAAGTAATGTCTTAACTTTTTCGCAGCAGTCACGAGACCTAGTAGCAATTTTTCCATTGACGTGTACCTAGTTTCTGCGTCGAGAAAAGATTTGCTTACATAATAAATCAGTCGTTGCTGTTGATCTTCTTCTCGTACGAGTACCGCACTCGTCGCATTATTGCTTACCGCTAGGTATAACTGTAAAATTTCACCTTCGACCGGCTTAGTCAATAATGGTGGGGAGACCATATATTGCTTTAAATCTTGTAGAGCCTTCTCATGGTCGTTCGTCCACTGGAATCCCTGGTTCTTTCGAAGGACATTATAGAAGAGGTGGCATTTATCCGATGATCGTGAGATGAATCGGTTTAAAGCAGCCACGTCCTGTCAGTTTCTGAACTTCTTTGACGTTTCTCGGAGATTGTATTTCAGAAATGGCTTTCACTTGCTCTGGGCTTGCTTCGATTCCTCGTTGCGTCACCAGATATCCCAAGAATTTTCCTGCTCGTACTCCGAATAAGCACTTTGTTGGATTGAGCTTCATCTTGTATTGCCGTAGGATGTCGAACGATTGCTTCAGGTGTGATACATGGTCGATCGATCGTTCTGACTTTACGAGCATGTCGTCAATATAAACATCCATCGTTCGTCCTAGATGTTCCTTGAACATCATGTTCACCAATCTTTGATACGTCGAACCTGCATTCTTAAGACCAAATGGCATTACTTTGTAACAGTATATGCCTTTGTCTGTCATGAACGCAGTTTTTTCTTGGTCGTCCGTATGCATCAAAGTTTGATTGTATCCAGAATACCCATCCATGAATGTGAGTAATTCATGTCCTGCCGTCGTGTCGACCATTGCGTCAATGTGAGGTAACAGAAAAGGATCTTTTGGACAGGCTTTGTTCAAGTCTGTGAAATCGATACAAACTCGCCATTTCCTGTTTTTCTTTTGTACGACGACCACGTTTGCCAACCAGTCCGGATACTTGACCTCCCTTATCTTGCCAGTCTTAAGCAGATTGTCGACTTCATCGTTGATTACCTTGTTGCGCTCAGGTGCGAACTTACGACTCTTCTGCTTTACTGGCTTGAAAGTAGGGTCTACGTTCAATTTGTGTGATATGACGTTAGGATCTATCCCAACCATATCTTCGTGCGACCAAGCAAAACTGTCTGAATGTTCCTGCAAAAAGGATATAATAGTATTTTTTATGTCAGGGGGGAGCGAGGCTCCTACGAAAACTTTTCGATCAGGATGTTCAGGATCGAGCACGATTTCTTCTAGTCGAAGATCGTCGTTTGACCTCTTCCCATCCTGGCTCTGTAATTGCTAGATGTCCTGCGGCTTTGTCTTCATGCTGATTTTGTAACATTCTCTAGCGATCTTCTTTTCACTGGCGATTTCTTGAATTCCCCAAGGAGAAGGAAATTTGATCTTCTTGTGGTACGTCGAAGGCACTGCTTTCATTTCGTGGATCCAAGGTCTTCCAAGAATAACATTATAGGCCGATTGACAGTCTATAACGTTGAACTTTGTTTGTTTGTTGATCCCTTTAGCGAAGACAAGTAAGATGATTTCTTCGAGAGTGTTCATCGAGTCTCCATTAAATCCAATTAGGGTAGTGTTTCGTCGTATGATTTCTGATCGTTCAATTCCCATGACCTTAAAAGTATCTGCAAAAATAACGTTAGCAGAGCTGCCTCCGTCGATCAATATTCTCTGAGTCGAACAGTTTCCGATAGTCAACTGTATGACTAGAGCGTCATGATGTTTATGATGGACCCCTTGAGTATCATCTTTGTCGAACGCTATTGTCATTGCGTCGAGCTCTTTTTCGGCCTTCGACTTGACTTCATCGGGGATAGGGCGCTCGTCTGGACTGTCTCGTGCATGCCTTTTGGCTGCAGAATACGTAAGACCGCATACTTCTGATCCTCCGGTGATGCAATTTATGACTTTAGTATGAGCTAGAGATGCTGGTCTTCCTTGTTCGTCAGGGATGACACCTTTAAGATGTCCCTTTGACTTCAAATACGAAAATTCTTTTTTAAGGCTGATGCATTCATCCGTTGTATGGCCATGATCCTCGTGGAAATCGCACCATTTGTTTTGATCTTTGTCTTTGCTGGGATTATCGGATTTCTTTGGCCAACGTACGTTTGCATCAATCTTTCGTAGTGAATCCACCAGATCTTTTGATATACTTGCAAAATTGTAAGTAGACAATTCTGGATAACGTATTTTAATGGTACCTTTGCTTGGTCGAGTTTTTGACTCGTGTCGAGGGTTTCCAATCTTGTTTACTCTTTTGTGCTTGAAATCGTGTTTATGTGCACTAAGAGGTTTCTTCTCGCTGGAATGCTTTATTCGAAAGAGAGCATCATCTTCTATTCTCATGAAAGCTAGCGTTCTAGCTCGTACATCGTCGAAGTTTTCTTGTGGGTATTTCGTCAGTTCTAAATATAATCCAGAGGAATCTTCCAACCCACGTTTATACGCCTCGATTGCAGTCTTCACGTTACAATTCTTTACTTCAATCATAACTGCATTGAATCTGTTGAAGTAGTCGCGAATTGTTTCTCCGGGTTTCTATACGACGTAATATAGATCGCTGGTCTGTTTCCCCATCTTACGATTGCTAGCAAACTGTCAGGTGAATTGGTTTACCAATTCAGCAAAGGATCCAATACTCTTTGGCTTTAGATTGATAAGCCATTGTAGTGTTGCCCCTGTCAAAGTAGATCTGAAGCTTTTGCACATGCAAACTTCTTGGTATTGCGTTGGTATAGGAACTGTCCACATGAGTTGCTTATATTGTGCGACATGTTCGACTGGATCGGTGACTCCAGAATATTTTGTTGCAAACGCTGGAATACTGTATTTTTTGGGTACGTCGACAAGAGCTATTTCGTCGACGAATGGTGAAGCTTAAAATCCGGTTTTAGGCTCGACTTCGACAGGTACTTTTGGTGGGATTGTTTGGTGGGATTGTTGAGAAATGTTGTTAAAGGGACCAAATGTGAATCCAGGTGGACTTTGAGGCATGGATGGTCGTACAAAGTTCTGTTGGTTATTTGGTAAAGGCACTGAGGCGTTGAATTGAGGACGAAACGGTGGTCTCAGGCATCGATGGAACTTGCGAAGCTCGAAGACGTTGGATTTCTTCGTTGGCTTGTTGCAATTGTTGTTGTATAGATGCTACAAGTGAGTTATCCATTATCCTGAAAAAATAGCTCAAAGAGACCTCGGAGAAAAGATTAGTATGAAGGTGCACTTTTCACCGAATGAAATTTTTCTCAAAACGGGGCCCTACGGTGGGCGCCAAACTGTTTATGTAAAAAATTACACAAGTCGATTGTCGTGTGAAAATGTGTGAGGCTTAACCGTCGAGAGAAAGGAATTTCAGTCGATAATAAGTACGTATAAAAATTAAATAACAAGAACAATTTGATGACGCAGGAAAAACCTCACGACGGAGGAAAAAACCTGCGGTCGACCTAAGAATAAGTCGACAGTGCACTATGATCACCAAGCAGGGGTGATGTCCTTTAAGATTACAGCTTCAGTCGCACGATTACTATGGAATAAACAATAGAACCGAATGTAAATTACAACTGATTATCAAAGTAATGAGTGTATAGCTTGTAGTCTTCGAGAATGCTCAATTAGTTGTCAATTGAGAGCTTGATTCTTCTTTTATAGGTGCTTGGTAATAACCGTCCAACGGATTTGTTGATCATTAATGCTTGAATCGTAACGGTCGCGGAAGTCTTGCTTGTAACGGTCGACCACTTGATGATTTCGTTAATGGAAGAGTTATGACTGGATTATGACCGTTGTAATGATGAACTCCAACGAGCATGGCATAGTACTCGATCTCAGACTTCTTCGAAGGTGTACAATTGTTAGATATGATAATCTGCAATAAGAACAAACTCTTCGTACGTCTATTTGTTAGTGGTGTCGTAGGACATATATAGTAATATCGTTCGACTAATCGTCGGACTTATTCGACCGATTGTTACGTTCACTCGAGGGTATTGTTAAGTTTGTCTCAGGACCTTATCTTAATACAGGATTATCATCCTAAAAGATATCTTACGATTATAGTCGGTCGTCGTACGATCGTAGATTTTTACCCAAACAGGGATCTTCTCACTCAACTCGTTTATCTTCATGTCAAACTTAATACCTTGACTCAAGTCTTTTGATATTTCTTTAAGGCTTTCTGTAATCAAGCCAACCGCATTGTTAAACCCATCGTCGCTTCGACTTTTCCCCTTCCTTGAAATAACACTTGGTGAAGTTTCATCCTTTTGAAAATTTGTGTTACGGCTAGCAGCATTGTCTGAATCAAGCAAATCATCATACGACTCTTGTGTTTCTTCTACGTTCACCTCTTTCTCCATCTCAACAAAATCTCGAGCTCTATTTCCTCGAGCTCGGTCTTTCCCAAACACAATGCAAAGATCTTCATAGTGAGGAAATGATCTGTTTTTCCATCTAGATGCGTCTTTATGAACCTATTTACAAACATTGTAATTTATATAAATACTAAAAATGTAATATTTTAATGTAGTCGTTTATTTATTATATAATATAAGTATTATAATACGTACCTGGAGGTACGCCTCCCAAACCGGGTCCTCCGCAGTAACACATTTCCTTTCGGGGTCATAGCCAAACCCGCTCGTGTTGGAATCGTTTACCATGTCATACACACATTGCCAATCTTTCTTCATGGTTTTTAACTTTGATGAAATATGTGGATTGGCTAAAAGCCCAGAATTTGGAAGTGATACTTTCAAAGCTTGCTCTAGATATTGTAAATAACCCGTTTTGAAAGCATTATCGGCTTTAAATGTCCCCGTATTTGTCATATTCAACAATGCATCGACTAGTTTTGATTCCTCATTAGGTGACCAATTCCTATAATGTCGAATCTGGCTCGTCATACCTATAACGATTTAATACAACAATATAAAACAACAAATCCAACAATTTAAATAACAAAAAATCCAACAATATAAAACCAACAACTCCAACAATTTAAAGAACAAAAAATCCAACAATTTAAACGACAAAAAATCCAATAAACATACAACACATTTTTTATTTAATTAGTTGCCCCTAAGTGCAAACATAGATTCGGCTAAATTATCTCTAAACGTGGTCCACTCGTTCTAAGTCCCAATAGAACTAATATTGTCCACATCTTCATATCCAAGATCTCCGTTTCCTTCATCGTTATCACCTTCCTCGTCAAATGGGTCTACTTCCATTTCTTGTCTTATGAAGTTATTAAGGAGACAACATGCCATTATTATCTTATTTTTTGTTTCAATTGGATAATACGAATTGTCCTTCAATATTCCCCATCTTCCCTTTAAAATGTCAAAACATCGTTCGATAACATTTCTTGCCGAAGAATGTTTCATGTTAAAGAATTCATTTGCCGTTGTCGGTTGGTGTCCATCACGCCATTCATTTAAATGATACCTTTAACCTCTATAAGGAGCTAGAAAACCCTCTCCATTTGTGCATCCGGCATCAACCAAATAATAACCTATATAGATATATATATAAGATTTATAGTTAATAATCATTCCTTATTAAATAAATATATTTTAACCTATATATATATATATAATAACCTATATATACATACCCGGTCTTGGAACTTTCAAGCCGTTTGGTCTCAAAAGAGCATCGCGAAGAACTCTACCATCTGCCGCCGACCCCTCCCATCCCGTTAACACGTATATAAACTGCATATCTTGGGAACAACCTAAAACGTATGTTGCAATGTCATTTTTTCTTGTCCTATATCTAGGCTTTTCTTCAACCGGAACTAAACACTTTATGTATGTTCCATCTAAAGCTCCTAAACAGTTCTTAAACCATTTCCATCTTGGATCGGTAGATTTATCGGGCACGGGTTCAGGTTTCTTAAGCAAACGAGTATGAAATCGTATGGTTGCATTACAAACTCGAGCAAAATGCCTACTAATTCTTTCTCCCGAACGACGAAAACGACATATTATGACGCGATTTTTAACATTGTGAGCAAGAATGTGGAGAAAAATTGCAACTTGTTCATCAATATTCATATTCCTACTTGGTTTTAGTCCTCCAAATGTTTCAAGCATATGACACAACTTCCTAAAACATCTTCTAGACATCCTAATTTGTGATATAGCCATGGTGTCATTCTCATAAACGTGTCTATGTAGTATTGGGTATCGATCTACATTTGAAGAAAAATGCTTAAGATGTGGTTTATCTCTATGTTTTTTGAAAATCATTAACAAGAGAACTACAACAATGTGAAGAACCACATTCCACCATGTCAAGATCAATGATGTTTGTCGTTGTCTACGATTGCGTGTTGCTAAAGTAAGTCGGGCCATTATTCCTATTCATACAATTCCATATCAATTAACGGTGTTTGTTTTTTGTAATTCATATAAAGTCAAACAAATAATGCCATTATCATTGCCTAAATTACAAACATAGATTTCAATGTAACAAATAATGAAAACAAACATACTCCATTTACAAGCCTAATTTCCATAGCCTAATTTCATAGCATTTTCATGGCATAATTTCAATGCCATTTCAACAATATTTCGACGACGAATCAACGGTGGTCGGTGACGAATCAACGACGGCTAGCGAGAAACAACGGCGGATGGCGATGAACCAGTGGTGGTCGGCGACGAGATGTGAGCACGAACAAGTAGTGAAGGAGGCTGACGAGATGAAAGAGGCGTATTATTTAGGACATGTAGATGGTTCAAGGGTATAATGGTAATTTAGGAGATTCCCATACCAAGGAATTCTAAAATCCTTCTATGGAGCGCGGGATTTGAGATTCCTTTACATGAGGGAAAACAATCCCTTCCTTAAATTCCAATTCCATAAGGAATCCTGCCAACCAAATGCGCCCTAATGATTTTAAGACTTCTTAACCATTAAGTTCCCAAGTTTTATTCTCATCGGTTACCAAACAATCATATTTTATTTTATATAGAATGTTGTTATATGGATTTTTTTTATCTTTAATCCACTCATATAATAATAGACCCTTTTATATTGGGTTTCTTGTAACAACATCCTTTATTTATTATATTGTAAGTAGGGGTGTGCATGGTTCGGTTTGGTTCGGTTTTGAGGTAAAACCGAAACCAAACCGAAAATTTCGGTTTTAGAAAAAACAAAACCAAAACCAATCGGTTTTTCGGTTTTAAGTTCGGTTTTTGGTTCGGTTTTCGGTTTTTAATTCGGTTTTTGGTTTTTGGTTTTCGAATTTCAATTTTTATTTATTATATTGTAAGAGTCTTTTTATCATTTTAGTCACTTAATCGTCTACCACCAAACCATTCAAAACTGCCAAACAGCCCTTGAGTAGGTTTTGTTCACCTTTCAAACTTAGAATTAAGGGAGTTTAAAAAACCAATCAACCTGGTTAATCTAACACGAAAAACTTAAAAAAGGTTGATTCAGGGTAAGCCAATATATAATTGATATGATATATAAAATTAGGATAAATCGAATCTATTGGGTTGAAATTAGGTTATACCAATAGTAACCCGACTAACTTGATGAAACTGTTAGAGACTTCTCTAAAAATTATTTGTATTTCTCTTCGATATATTTATAGGTTATCAAAAACAACTCTCCAACAAGAGCAAGAAAACTCATGAGAAGACTATATTGGAATGTTATATGTAATATTAAATGTTTGTGGACATTCCTGAGATCGGGATCTTTACAAATATTTTTGTGACATGAATTTCTGACCATTTTGTTACTACATTGTCTTAATGAAAAGCTACACCAAAAATCACTTGTTTATAGTTTGTTGTTAAAATCACTAAACTTGTTCAAAATGTTTTTCTTCTTATCTGTTAGGACCAAATTGTCCTAATTAGTGAGAGTTTTATAAAGAAAAATTTGGGCTTAATTGTAATATCTTGTTTATAGTTATTGGGCTTAATTGTAATATCTTGTTTATAGTTATTGGGCTTAATGGGCTTGAGCTCATTTGTATTATGGACACTTATATAAAAGGTCTTGGGGTTGAAAGAAGCCATTTCAGATGAGAGTCGATTAGAGAAAATTAGTGTGTGGAGTGTGTGTGTTTTCTTGAAACCTGAGATCTCTCCGATAAATGCAAGAACACTTATTTTGCTACTGATTCTTGTTGAAATGCTTCTTCTCACTGTTGAATCTTGCTGAACTGGCACAACATTATCTAACTGAAATAGATGTATTCTCTACTTAGTACTCGAAATTCTAAAATCCAAATGTATGCAATCTTAGCATTTTTACCACTTCATTATTTGAAAACGATTACAATGTCAAGTGTATACTTGCATCGCCACTGTAAGAACATTATGGCCACTATGTGGACCTATATGATTTTCCGCTATCAGTGTACATCTACCATAAAAATGTCTCTTAATAATTCAAGAATAACCATAGAAATTTCAAGAACCTCACTTGTCATATTTTTTTTCCGCCACATCATTGTCTCCTCGATAAAATAAGAACCTCAATAAAATACTTTATATAGAACACAAATCAAATTTCTAAAATTAAAGTACGTAAAATAAAATTCTTTATATGTATTTAGAAACTATTAAATCGACAAAACAACTTTTGTGTTAGACATCTCAAGGTTTAAAAAACAAATAAAATCAAGAGAATTCACATATCTTTTACGTTGGACATTGAAATACACAAACAAAGTATTGGAAATTAAGTACGGTTAACGTGGAAAACTACTGTCAAATCCTACAAGATAGGCAAACTTGTCCAGTCCAATTTGCACTTTAAATGTTTTTTGAGGTGTCTGGACTGAACTAACATCAAAAGAAATATACACATGCATTAATTAAATTTGTCTTTCATTTTGTGTGCTTGACTTTTATGACCCAGTCCAAAAAATAAAATCCAAAATTCCAAATCGTCATTTGACTTGCTCAATGTTTATCCAAAATTCAACGGGTGTCGGTGAAGTTGTTTGCCTTTTCTTAACTTGCTCGATGTTTTAATTTTAAATTAAAGATGGACGTTTCTTTTATTATTCAATATACCATTTAAAAAGAATTATATTGTTTTTTTAGAAATTTCATTTTAGATATATATATATGTGATAGTTTTTTAGTTAAAAGCATAAGAGACTCAAGCATATCAAACCGCCTTTTTATTGTCCGGTTTAACGAGGTCATTGGCTACCAAACCCGATGCAAACACCTTTCTTTGTTCAGTTTTTTTATAAGAACATAATCAAATAGTGTAAATAAGTTTGGATATATATTTTGTTGGTCATGTAAAGTATTTATACATGAACACAAGGTACATTCATATTTAGGTTTGATTCGAGTGGATTAAACCAAGAATACAATAAATAAAAATTCAACTAAGAAGCAAATCAAACAAGGGCATGATCAACGACATGGGTTTTCGAGCTCCATGATACACTTGCATTATTTAAGCTTTGTAGGCTATATAGTCCGATACAAAAGAGAGACCATTCGATCGAATACAAGCATATTTAGTATCTACAAGTAGAACTCAACAAAAAAGCTGTAATAATTGGCTTCACCCTCTCGGTTATCTTGATGGTACAGAAGAGTAAACCCCTATATACAAACACCATACCAAAGAGGATTCCAAGATCGACCCACTTAGAGTATCCCATCTCTATTTGCAATACACCCTTCAATATCATCTTACCGTCGATGGTAGGAGGACCTCCTAAGTACTCTGGGAACTCTAGCCCTTCAAACTCGTTCTTGTACAGTCCTTGTAATGCATATCTGTGGAACGAAATATAGTACATCGGGTATCTCCAAAATATAATCGGTAGATCATTTGGCAATCGAAAAAATCCTGCACTTAGTATCATCAATCCTTGGATTCCAGCACTAGATATGATACCCATCAATAAATTTGGCACAATGGTAGCTACGATCATCATAAGACATTCAACGAGCAACATTGATGCAAAGAGGATTAATGAGAAATAGATGAATCGTTCATGTTCTCGTTGAAGTCCGGCAAGCAAGTAAGCGATTACTCCAGGAATTAGTGAGATGAGAAGCAGGTAAGGAGCTGAAGAGAGGGCATGGCTGATAACAAATGATCCAACCCCATAATGCCCATTTAATCTTTCCCATTGGAAGACCTACACAAAGGCAGTCACACCATAGTTGTTAGAGAACATTTTGTTAAGTACATTGTGGTTTTTTTTCAAGAACACATGAAATACATCAACGAACCTTCATTTCCTCTACAAATGAGGGGAAACCACCGATGGCTAAAATTGTAAGGAATGAGGAAACAAACATGAGCAATGAAAGCCTCGCCTGTGTCATTAAGAGAAATAAACAACGATTCTCAATATCTAATCTATAGATGATTTGAAACCGGATGAAATTAAACTTGTTCATAGATATAATAGCTTATGCGGCCAATTTGGTATTCTTTGACTTTTCCCAATCAGTATAAGAAAGAACATTCATTTCAAACTTATTCCTTGTGTAATTATAATTTGTAAATAGACTTCTTAATGAAAGTTGAAGATTTTCAACATTTACATGTTGATCATTTCAAGCTACAAAGATAGAATGGTTACCGTAACCCATTAACCAAAAATTGTTTTAGCAATGGTTTTTTCCTTATCGAGAATATATTTTTGCTTTAACAAAACGGGGTTTTTTGTGTGTTTAGAAAGTATGCAAAATTTATACTATGTTAAACTTATTATACTCAAATATAAAAACTTACGTTTAAGGAGCCAAATCCGGAGCCAATATTGTAGAAAACTGTTCCTAATGCAAAACCCAACGCAATATAAATACCAAGTCGCAACCAGTAGTATCCTACGTCACGATACATGTTTATGAATGATCTTCTCGCAAGCACTAGGCACTGTGTAATAGAACTCGGTCTCATGCTTCCTTTTTTCTGAATTAGATCTCCTTCCTACAAAAATCACACTTTTTATTATTTGCTATTGTATTTAATTAATGTAAACCTTGGTGATACGAAAAAAATTAAGGGTATATTGTACCTGCCGACATATAGTAGCTATTTCATTTTGGACTTCCATATATATCGCAGATGACTTGTAGGATTCAACAAGTAAGTCGATTACTTGCTCAACAGGAATCGCGTTGTTACCAATATCCTAATAATTGGAAAAAAACAATTGAGTAAACAAGTAAGGGTTGGGTATTTCCAAAGCCATGCATTTAGTCCCACAAACATATATGATCTCAACATGGATAAGAATACCCAATAATGAATGCAAAAACCAATTAGATCACAAATTGTTTAATGTGTCAAGCAAATGATAATGATAGTGAGAACATCATGTCATTTTGTATAATCGGATTAACAAAAAATAATGGATATTGGTAGCTAATCTATAACAACCAACAAGACTAGGAAGTGTACAGTGCACACTCGTGTAACTTGAGTAAAACCCGATATCATGAAATGCTTTTGGATGGCAGAGTTCTAATTTGGAAAAGGGCAGTGCACGAGCTATGCTTTTTTGTCATAGAAAGTGCATCGACTGCGCATTTTTGGACATAGGAAATGCATAGGGCATGCATTTTAGTTAGATGGTATGTTAGTGGTTGGTTTGACACTAAGAGGGTCACTAGCTAACTCATGAGCCAATTTCATGAGATGAATCTCTAAGGGTGTAAGAGACTAAGGAAACACAAGAAAAGTTAGTTTATGTTTCTTTTGTTAATATGGTGGAAGAGGGTGAAAACAACAAGTTTAAAGGCAAAAGGAAGTTCAATGATACCAAGAAAGGGCCCAAGAGGAAGGTCAAACTAACATGTTGCACGTGTGGCATGATTTCCATCTCAAACGAGACTGGCGAGTTGACAAGAACAAGAATGAAGCAAACACAAGTGTTCCTGGTCGAGGATCTAGGTATCAAAACCCATGTACGTCGCTTAATCGACTTTGGTTTTATTTCAAATTTGAGTTATATAGCACTAGTATTTGAATCATTTTATGTGTCGGATGATGATGTTGATTGGTGGATCAACTCTGGTGCCATAAGTCATGTGTGCAAAATTCGACGTTGGTTTACTTCGTTGAAATCGATCGAGTATGTACACATGAGAATGATTTGAGTGCTCCTATTCTTCATCGTGGCTTGGTGAGGCTAGAGTTTAGTTGTAGAAAATTATTGAACTTTCTGATGTATTCTACGTGTCATAAAATCAAAATAATTTAGTTTCCGATAAGCCTTTTGAATAAGTTAGGATATAAACAACTTCCGATAAGTTTGTCTTGTTTAAATGTGGCTGTCTTATTGGCTTTGGTTGTTTGAGAAATGAAATCTTTATGGTAATTTTGAATAAGTCTTCATGTTTTAAATCTGTTGATTTTTTATTTATAGCCTCTTCTTCAATTTTAAGGCATGCAGATTTAGGCCATGTTAATTATAAAAGAATAGTTGATGGTCTAATTGTGGCCATTGCGACTAAAACAAAAAAAGGTTTGAAACTTACATGTTTAGAAAGATTAGTGAGCAACATATTAGAAATAACATAGAGAATATATATGTTGAAGATGCCCTTATTTCCACAATAAAATGGTGTGGTCAGAACGGAAAAGTTGAGTTCACAAATAGTGACGGTTTTTGGATGAAACCATATTTGCTACCTATACCAAATGTTCCAAGGCTTACAGGTTCTATGGTATAGAACCTATGACACTATCGTGATTCACACCGTTTATAGAAGCGAGAGATGCAATATATGATGAGACTAGACCTTTTTTTGGATATCTAGGCCAAAAGACATAGATCCAAGTTCTAGTGGCACTGGTAAGGTTGGAGAATAAACAATTTCTCAATCCAAGTTCTAAGGCTCTGAAGAAGATCAAGAGGAAGGATTGAGAAATCCTTTGGTCACAAGTTCCAACTATAATGAATGAGAATGTTATGTAATTTAGTAAATCATTTCTCGAGACTCGTGAATTCGTGGTAAAGTTTAAACAGTGACGGGTATCTTCGTGGTGAAAAAAGTTAAACAGTTATCCCCAAGGTAAAACCCGTTTACACTAAACAGGGATACCCGTTTCCATGCGGTTTTCCCCAATTATCCGATGAGGATCCCTGTTTAAATCCCCACAATGGGGGACCAATCCCCGACTCGAAACCGTCCCATTACCATTTCTAGATCACAATTTTCTCGCTGTGTAATAAACATTAAGGAGGGATATAGTCATACAAAATCATTTGATGAGGCTATGGTGTCTTAAAATGTTTTCTAGAAAAAGACAATAAATGATGAGATGAATTATTGGACTTACCGCCAAGAGAAAATTAGGGCTCGACATCTGTAATGTCACCATCCAGGAGACTTTTAAGGCTCAACATTTGTAATGTCATTTAATGAATAAAGGAATGTTGGAATCATTCTAAAAAATATAGCAAATATTTGCTTAGTTCATATATTGTTCTGGTGTATATATATATACACCGTGGGGTGGGTTCAAATTTGAACCACCTTTTGGTTGTGAACGTGAGGACAATCGAAAGCGCGACACGTGGCGGATGACTAGGCATCACGTCAGGTCCACGGCGGATGACTAGACGCGATTCATGGGAATGGATTGAATTAAAGGGGGGGACCACACTCAAAGCCACCTTTATTGACTAGTCTGCGCCACGTGTCACGCTTTTGCTGTCCTCACGTTCACAACCAAAAAGTGGTTCACATTTGAACTTTCCTCTACACACCGTAATATATATATATATATTAGAAAAATATAATTGTATATTAAAATAGAGAAAAAAAAGAGTTAGAAATCTTTAAATTTGAAGAAAACTTTAAAACTCCGGATAAGAAAAAGAAATAATATTTATTATTTTTTATCAATAAAAAACCTTAAAATTAAATATTTAAAAGAAAAAATATTTTATTATATTAAATATTTTAGTAGTATAGTTAAAAATAAAATTACTACAATAAAGTTGCTAATTTGCTATGGAGCTTGAAATAATTTTTTTAAGATTTTAATCTGTTATAAAGTTTATTTAAAAAAAATTATAACATAATTGGTTGAAATGCTCTTGTCAAGTAGATAAGAGCATCTATCACCAATTAATATATTTAATACAGCATTAAAAAATCAGCTTTAACCGTTGTTTCCCTTGTAGGGCAGATAAGGGCATCTATCACCAATTATAGTGTCAAAAATGGGTCTTTACTATTGTTTCCCTACAGTCTTTACTATTGTTTCCCTTGTAGGGTAGATAAGGGCATCTATCACCAATTACAATGTCAAAATTGGGTCTTTGCTGTTTGGCTTAATAAATTTTGTGTTTTTTAGTTGGGAGTTATGGTCTAACCAAAGCTCCCGCTCTAATCTTCTCTTTTCGCTGTTTAAAAGAAAAACCTATTGTTTCCTTTATTGGGCAGGTAAGGGCATTTGTCACCGGTTAATATATTAATTAGAGCATTAACTTTAGGAGTAGTCCTTTTATCATTAATGGGCCTAGCTTAGTCCAACCCTGCATCACTGCATCTGCATGTGACCAAATATCCAACAAATATCTTTAAAATCTATCACTCATTTATGTCAAAGATTGAACAATTATATATGCTCACCTACTAAAACTATACCTGGTCATGTGGTTATTTATAGTTATATCCAGATCATAAACCTGTTATATAATGGTACTCTTACTTGGACCGGGTCATGAGTAATGGGAATTAGTCGGATGACACCCTTAAATGAGAGTCTGGATACCTCAGAAATGTGTATCAATGTGTGAGTATGTGTTTGATTGCCGTTCAAAAAAAAAATACTATACCTCATCAAAATCTGTGTTGATAGTCATTAGGTAGTGATCTGTAGGACTTTCCAAATCTGGACAAGGAAACCCATTTGCTGCAAAAAACTGATCATGCAACCAAAGTAGTTACCTTCATGTTCTTAAGATGTATAATTATTATTAGTCATATCACACTAAAATAAAAACTGATTTTATAGGACGTCTAAAACAAAAAAATATCCTAATAGAAAACTTTATCTAAAAGTGTTCTATATAATAAGTTTATAGTACACTTTTGAGCGTCTTAACAAGTAGTTTTGTAGGACATTTTCAAAATAAAGTATGATATTAGCTAATTTTATAGGACAATTTTGAAAAGTGTCTTATAAATCCAAGAGGACAATTTCTCAAATAGTGTCCTATAAAATAGCTAATAGAACGTTTTATTTAAAAAATGTTTAAAAAGCTTTGTTACGGTGGCATAAAGCGTCCTATAAACTTTTTGTAACACTTTTAGATAGAAGGTTTTTTGTTTGGTCCTGTAAAACACTCTGTTAGGACGTTTACTTATTTTAGGTGTTCTATAAACTCAATTTTGTGGCAGTGTTATAAGATAAGGAGTACCTGATTTGCTGCAAAAGTAGGACCGAAGTATATTGTTTTGCCCAAAGATAGAAGACAAAGGTTGCTAAAAAGCCCAAAAACTCGATTGCTTGGTTGATGGATGGCTGCTAAAACGGTCATGTTGTATTGCCGAGTGAGCTTAACGATCTGGTTCATAACGTAGTATGATGCTGCACTGTCAAGACCACTTGTAGGCTCGTCGAGCAAGAGAAGCTTGGGGTGTGTCAAGAGTTGTATGCAGATGCTCACGCGCCGCCTTTGGCCACCGCTAAGTCCTTTGACCCCCCATCCTCCTATTCTAGTATTTATTGAATCTTGGAGTCCCATCTCCCTTATAGTTCTATCAGCCCTTTCCCTCTTCTCTGATTTTGGCATCGACTTGGGCAGTTGAAGTTCAGCTGAATAATATATCGTTTCTTTAACGGTAAGAGTCCATGTTAAAGCTTGCTCTTGAGTCATATACGCCTGCAATAATCACAAAGAAGTGTAAGCATATATAATCATGTAAATTAATGTGATTAGTATCAAAAAAATCTTTGTCTAGGTGTAGCGAATTTTGGTATAGTCATTAATTGTGTGAAAAAAAAGGAAAAAAGAAAGAACTCTTTTAGTGTGAAAAGAAGAAGAAAAGAGACAAAAATTCCTTCTCTTAATATTGTTCATGTTGTTGCTATTTTTATATGATAACTGAGTTTGTTTTCAACAAAAAAGATTCTCTTTTAAGCTCACATGCAATTTTAAGGTTTTATTGTACATCATCATCTTACTAGGTTTTAATGAAAATGTATATAATTTTAAATTATGCTAATTAAATACAGTGTACTAGGCATCAGAGTTTTTTAAATTCTAGAGCTCTAATATTAAACATGATATTTTTACAAAAATTAACTAACAAAACTAAAATAACACTAGGGCTTAAAGCAAATGAAAAATGACAACACAAATTTAGGGGCCGTTTACTTGAACACTTACCCGGCAAGTGCTTACCGGTAAAATTGAACACTATCAACTACCATATGGTACAACATTTTAGTCTCTTAAAACGGTATCGTATGCAACAATTTACCCGGTAAGCTCTTACCGGGTAAGAGTTGTGGATCTCACTTACCCGGGTAAGACTTTCGGTTCATGCTATCGCTCTTACCGGGTAAGATTGTAGTCATGTTCATGTTCTCCCCGTAAGGTAAATTGACCCGATAAGTACTTATCGGGTAAGTTCAAGTAAACGGCCCCTTAGTACAAATTAGATTTACAACGAACATAGATACATATTAGGATAGATATATAATAAAATACCATCAATTTATAGCAAATTATAGCTTAGGATAAATAAGGCAAATGAATAATGATTGAATAGTACCACATATATAATATGCTTAGAAAATATGAACCATGAACAATTCTTCATGTTTGGTTATTGAAAAACAAAAATGAGAGAAAAAAAACAATGTTTAGATGAGTATTGTTAAAATTTTCAATTTAGTTAAAAAAAATACAAAACAATGGATGATTAAATTTGTTTTAGTTAGAAAATAAAAAACAATGGATGCTTAAATTTGTTTTAGTTAAAATAAACAATGGATGCTTAAACTTGTTTTAGTTATAAAATTCAAAACAATGGATGCTTAAATTTGTTTTAGTTAAAAAAAACAATGGATGATTAAATTTGTTTTAGTTAAAAATAAGAAAAAGCAATGCATGCTTAAATTTGTTTTATTTGAGAAAATAAAAAACCAGTGGGTGCTTTTAGAAGTAACCTCGATCCTTAGGCGCCTTCACAAGCCCTTAACAAACTTGTCTTATTGTATTTGTTTTTAAATATTTAAGAGCACACTCCTAAGTTAAGTAGATGCACTGTTTTATCGGCTCATTTTTTACTCTTGTTAATCAATTGAGCGGGTGTATGGGACCCCTCTAAGCTAAAAGTAAGTTTGCCCCTGTTTGTTTCCTAATTTCATGAACATACATGTAATTTGAGGCCAAACAAGTATGTTGTATGTAAATGAATGCAAAAGTGGTTCACTGTATTATTGTGCCCATACCATAGTACCATACGTAAGCCTTAGTTTACGACTGTTGATAAGAATTCGTCCAGTGCTCCGTGTGTTTGAAGCCAATTGCCCTGCGGGTACACACAACAAAGATTCAAACTATTGTTGTATATAACATTGTGATACCACTTTCACCAAGGATGTATAATTCACAAAGTTTAAGTCTAAAATATACAAAGCATGCATATAGAAACAAGGATAAATTAATGCAATATATGATTTATTTTGTGAATGTTCTAAAACAAGAAGTTTACAAAGCTCGTGAAGGGTGAAGTTGCACACATACCAGCCAAAGAATCAAGGAGAGTGGACTTGCCACCACCAGAAGGACCCATGATGGCAACAATCTCTCCTGGTTTAGCATAACCAGTTGCACCACTAAGTATGGGCTGAAATCCATTAGAACTTGAAACAGCTACTTCCAGCTTCTCCCATGTCAAGTAGGCTCCACTCCTTTTCTTGATCACAAGGGATTCAGACTCGAGCATTTCGAGGGACCGTCCTCCTCCTTCATCTGGTTCTGGGTTAATCCCATTGTTATTTTTCAAACCACCCATCGAAGATCAAAGATCAAAGATCAAAATACAATTGGATTTAGATTGAGAGAGGGGGAGGGAGGGAGAGGGAGAGAGAGAGACTTAAGTAGTAGTTTGGAAATGGTGAAAAGAGTAAAGGGCTACATGTATATATATAATAAGAGGACAGGAAGTGTTAAGTTAAAAGACAAATAATGGCAGTTTCCTAAATGCTAGTTGTGTTTATCTATTCCAAAGATATTAGTTGTGTATTTATGTAATGAAGTAGGAGCTTTAAATGCAAATGGTGTCGAAGCCTTGATCGTTTTATCAAAGGGGATTTTAACAATGATATAGGCTTTCTGTTTAGTCTTTAAAAACTAATAGTTATATTTCTAACTCAAAATCTAATAAATCAAATCAATTTAATCTAATTTTATTTAATTACTACTTAAGTATCTTTATCTTACGTAGTATTTGTACTTGCAATTTGGTCAAAAAAAATTAAATGTATATATCTTCCATTTTTAATTGGTTCAAAATTCCTTTGCTTATGCCCTTACTCTTATAGCAGGCGATTTTTCTTCCAATAAAAAAGTATGTAAATATTAACTTAACCCCTATGAAGTATGAACTAAGAATGCGTTCATATAGTGCCAAAGCGATTTTTCCTTTTCCCCACTTATTTACATCCCGAAATTGAGGTTGTCTTTTCGAAACTTATTTTACGAAGTAAAGCAAAAGAAAGGAAGGAAAAAGGGAGGGAATTAAAAAAAAAAGCCTTATTTTCGAACCCTTTTTAAGAGAGAAGAGAAAGAGAACAAAAGGAAAATAATGCTAAGTTTCTTGCGTCCAAAACTTTTCTCTAAAATGTAGGAGGAAAAGAAACGAAACGAAATTAAAACTAATTTAATTTTTTACTAATATTATTAAAATTACAATAGTACCTGACCTTTCATTATAAAAGATATGTTTTTAAAATATATCTTTTGAAAATGACATATAAACACAAGGTTGTCGTGAAATATGTCATCATATCAATTTGTTGTCTGTCATCATAGTAATCATTTGTGGAGATTTTTACAGAGTTCTTCAAATTTAGAGATTTTTACACCCTAGTTCCTACTTTCTCCACTTTGGAGAAAGTTTTGAAAAATCTATTGAAAACAAGATTTATGCAAAATATCCATTTTTTATTTTGGAGATGCTCTAATAACAAATCTATTTGAAACCAAAAGAACATGAAAACATCCACCTAAATTAGAATATTGAAACATTGAATTTTCAACATCATAATTAGACTTCAATATTAAATTAGAAAAGAATGTTTTTTTTAGAAAAATGGAGATCTAGAAAATAACATATTAAGGGTAAAATAAAAATACCATCAAACATTGGATTTTCAAACATCAAAACTTCAACAATCTTTTTCAAACTCGGTTGCATTAATATTGGAGGACTCATCATCATCTTTCTTCATCCACCTTTATTGTTTTGAGCTACTCTTGGATGTAGTTGCATACTTGCATTTAGTGCAAGAACCACCCTTCACACTTCATTAGTCCATTTTAGTCTTCAACAAATAAACGAACGAAAACGAACTCAGTAGTTGAATCTCACATATCGTCCTCCCTATATAATGTGACTTGCGGAACTAAAGATTCTAAAGCGATTTTAAAATCAACTCTGTGTATTTTGGTTTTCTTACTCTGGCTTTAAGTATAATTTAAACCCCAAAAAACTATTTTTTGAAAAGTGAAAGGAGAATACGAGGGAAGGAGTGTTGAGTCTGATGCATTACCACTGCTGAAGATCTTTTGGTTAACACTGCTGAGGATTACCACTGCTGGCTTGGAGTTGTTACCACTGCTAGTTCATCTGAAGGTTACTACTGTCAGTATGTGTGTTTCCACTGAAGATCAACTTACCACTGCTCTTGGAAAGTTACCACTGCCTGTAGAAGATTACCACTGCTGATTGAAGATTAACACTGCTTTTGTCTTAACACTGCTGACAAGTTCGTGATAAGGAAAGGATTGCGATAATTGAAGATATGGACAAGATATGATTCGGTTGGAGATATTTTAGAGATTATCTTGTAAATCTAGTTTCCTTATTGTAATCTAGTAACTCGTATATATAGCTGATAGGTTTTCATTGTTAGATATGAGTTTTCATTAGCTTTTGTTTTAGAATTCTAAGCCTCAAGATTGTTCTTGAAATCCCTGCAATTGAGAAGATTTGCACGTCTGTTTGAGCCTGTTCAAACAAATTGGGGCTTGTGTTTGTAATCATTAAGCTATTGGAATTAATACACATTCAGTTTATTACAAATCCATTGTTTTCTTTATATAATCAAAGTGTTATTCCGCAAACTTCTTTGATTAAGTTTTCTGATCTTGATATTTAGATCCTGTCAAGGAGCTTTGGCAATGCCATCACCGCCACCAAGCAGACTCAAAATATATTAAAACAAACTAGCAAAGTGCTAGAAACAGGAGTACAAGAAACCAAAGACGAGGCACCCAAGGCCCTGATACAAAAACAAGAACAGATCAAGGGAAGCAACCCAAAGAACTCCTACACCAGAACTACTAGACATCATTGAATCCGAGCGAGGACTTGCACCATTTATCTTGTTTTGTTCTTAATTTCTCCAATCTTACCAAACGCTAAACAATTGTCCTGTCATGTTATGTCCAAGTTTGTCTTCTCCTGTTCTGTCTGCATACCAAACACTTAAATGTCCCCACTTAAATGGCCCTAGACATGCGTATGGGAAGACTCGAACTCGATTAGGGCGCTATGAATCCCCCGAGCAATAACCAATCCGCCACAGCACTGGAAGGCTTGTTTATTGTTTTGTTCCTCTAGCCATTTGGTTTATTCTTTTGAAGCAATTAAATTTTTTATTAGTGTATAATTTGTTCATTTGCTTTAAGTTTAAATAAAATAGAAAAATATATAAATAGTAGTATATGACGTCGTTTTAACCAAAATACTAAAAAGTTAGAGCGAAAATCTAACCAAATAAATTATCTTTATTTATTTTGTTAACCGAACTATTTAAACTGAAAACGAATAACCTGAAACCATATTGGTTTGAACGAATTATCCAATTTCAGAAGTTTTTCAACACCTTAAAGTATGCCCCCAACCATGGACGGAGCTATTGTGGGTACACGGTGTCATGTGCCACCGTATTATTTGTCTGATGAAGAGTAAAAAATATTAATTTTGTGAAGTTGCAACCATATCATTTGGAGGGTGCTACCGT
Organism: Centaurea solstitialis; assembly: GCA_030169165.1. Classification (NCBI taxonomy): domain Eukaryota; kingdom Viridiplantae; phylum Streptophyta; class Magnoliopsida; order Asterales; family Asteraceae; genus Centaurea; species Centaurea solstitialis. The sequence continues at coordinate 20,218,387 of CM058047.1, read as the reverse complement.
ATTATTTTCGAAACTTCAAAGGGTGCACTTAAAAACTAAAAAAATCATTTCGAAATCAATTAAAAAGTCGAAAATATCTCTCAAAATCAATCAAAAAAACTGAAAAAATTCTCTTGAAATCAATCAAAAAACCCCCAAAATTTTTTCTAGATATTTAACAAAAAAAAAAAAAAATCAAAAGAGTCTATATCAAAATCAACAATTTTTTTTTTAAAAAACATCTTTCAAAATCAACCAAAAACTTAATTATATGATGACACCTTTTGAAAAGTGTCTTGGCTTCGTCCTTATTCCAACAAATAATGTTTCTGGATCCACCACCCACAATGAGGTCTATAAGTCATCATCACTTTCCTTGCAAAAAGAATTACGAGTACCCGAAGTTTGTTTAAGAGTAACGAAGAATGTCCACGTTATAACAGAGATAACATGTCAAGGATGATCACTTTTGAAAAGGTCCTAATAGTCGAGCATATTTTGCGAAAGGGAGATCCACAAGAAGCATATTTTAATACTTGTTACTAATTTTTCTCTTTAGGATCCCGTGACTCATAGGAGATAGCGAGATAATTATAAACACAAACACGAGACCATAGTGATGCCAAAAAGGAATCACGACACAATTTGACCAATTATAGTTTCTCGTCTAATTAAAATCCATATAAAAAGCATAATATCATAATTTTGAAAAAAATATGGATTAGAATTGATAGAATAATTGTAATTTTTTTAAACAACTTTTATAAACAAAGAATAGCTAGCTACGGGCTAAAACAAACAAGTACCAATCCGATCTCCAAAGTTCTTAGGCCATGCACTGTGGTGCACGGGTGGCCTTCGGGTTGGCTTCGGGTTGCAAGAAGCCGACGGCTTCCCAAGGGAACACCGCCGCGGGTGATGTCGGGTAAGACAACATCGGTTCTCCAAAGCCGATCTTCTTGCCGATTATTTTATGACCGTTGGAGGGCCAACGGCTATATTATATTGTTTTTTTTTTTTTTCTTTTTTCCTTTTTCAAAATTCAATATATTTACTACACTATATATACTACACTATACACACAACTATACACACAACTCTCTACACTATACACACAACTCTCTACACTATACACACAAAGGCAAAAAAGGAAAAGGGAAAGCCAATTCCCCGAAAGACGGGAAAAGAAAATTCCCCGACCGAGAGCCGCCGAAAAAGTGGAAACCCGATGAGGAGGTCGCGTTGGCGATGTCATGGGTGGCGGTTTCGGAGGATTCCGTAGTAGGTAACAATCGTCACGGAGGTATTTTATATATGGATTGTGTGATTTTGTCAATATAACGCAACCTAAGAACTTTTTTTTTTTTTTTTGATGTAGATGATTTTTGGGATACGGTTCGACTATCTTTCGAACATCGCACGGGATGCCCACCACAATACCGCTCCGTGCATCAAATAAGGAGCAAATGTGTGATGTTGGGCAAAGTTGTCCAACAATTTACCAACATCTACAACAACGTAAAATCGCAACGTAAAAGCGGCGAGGGTGACAACGAATGGTTAACGAAGGCTCGTTTCCGCTACAAAGAAGAGTACAAGAAGGCTTTTCAACACGAGCATGTTTGGGATGTGCTCAAGGGGTCCGAGAAATACATACGCACACCTCTCATAGGTGCCACCTCTCGTCCCAAACGATCAAAGACTTCCGAATCCGCGACGCCCAACACCGACGCTTCCGAGGCACACGGTCCTTTTGATGTCGATGTCGATGAGGATGACGAAAACGAAGAAGAAGAGGAGCGTCCACGACCCATCGGAAGAAACGCGGCGAGAGCTTCGGGTTCGGCTTCTACGGGAGCCGCCTCGAGCGAATACGTCTCCGGGTTGTTTAGTCATTTAACGACGCTCAACACGACATCGCACGAAATACTCGCTCAAAAACAAAGGGATTTGGACTTGCGCGAAAGAGATTTGGTGTTTCGTCAATCGGAGGCGACGGAAAAGAAGCAACGGCGAGACTATAGGTTTTACATCTCGCCGCATGCGCATCTTTCGGGCGGTGCGTTGCAAACAACGTTGCAAATGAAAGAGGAGCTACGAAGACACTACGGATGGCCGGCTCTCGAATGATTTTTAGTTCTTAATTTTTTATATTTAACGCAATTTTAGTTTTAATTTTATTGTAACGTTTTTATTTTTTAGTTTTAATGTTAGTATTATTTTTATTTTCAATTTAAATGTATTTTTTTTAATTTTTATTATTAATATTTTAAAATTAATTAAAATTAATTTTGATGGAGTGGGTTGTAGTGGGTCGACAGTGGATGAAATGGGTAGTTTGGGGTAGTTTTGTGGAAAGCTGATGTGGCGCTGATGTGGCAGCTGAAACCATTGGTTTGTAAAGGGTCGACAGTGGATGGCCTTACAATAAAATGCAAAAAAAATCACCCGTTTTCAGCTTCGATTTGTCAAAAAAGAGTATGTTACGGAGCCCCAAATGGAGTAACACGTAACCATCAAAACAGCCTCTACTCCCGTTCGATGGGTATTAGAGATTTGAGCCTCATCTCTGAACATCCAAAGCCGAAACGATTCCACCATCTTTGAACTTTATTCCATATCTCCTTTACCCTACAACACCTGAATTTAATGTGATTCACCGTCTCTACCTCGCTTCTACAGAAGGGATGGAGAGTGTTATCCATATCGATTCCAACAAGATTGAACATGTCTTTAGTAGGGATCCTGTTTAGAACCGCCCTCTACAAAAAGATATTGATCTTTGCTAGCTGGAATAAGATTATTTTATCGGGTTTTAAAAGGACCCATACCAAGTCTCAACTTCTCGATTTCGACTCTCATTGACTTCACCGAATAAATCTCGTCCTTCTGAAGTGCCCATCTCCTCTTATATTCGTCATCTACCATTGCTCCACTTCGATTCTTTCTCGCCCTCTCTCACCACCCTTCTCACACCCATGTACCGCCCAACCTTAGTCTTTCAGTTACTGTCATTTCTAGGTTTCTCTCGAGCTCAAAAGCTCTCGGAAATCGTTTTTTAAGGAGACTGTCTCCCTTCCAATTTTCTGTGCAGAATATTGTATTGTTGCATTTCCAATCTGTTTCACACAAATGTCATCAAAAGAAATACCGGCTTTACCAATTTGGTCATTGGCTACCAAACAGGTCAATTTGGAATTTTCCTAAACCGCAATTGTGGTTTGGGCGGTTAAAGCACCCCAATCAACCTCTGGTTTATTCAGTTATTTCATAAGAACATGTATCATATACTGTAAATATATCCGGATACATATTTTGTTTATCATGTAAAGTATTTATACATGAACATAAGGTACATTCAGATTTGGTTTTGACTCAAGCGGATCAAATCAAGAACCAATAAATTAAAATTCAACTAAGAAGCAAACCGAACATATGCATGATTGATGACATGGCTTTTCGAGCTCCAGGATACATGTTCATTTTCAACTTCCGTAGCCTATATAATCTGAAACAAAAGAGAGATCATTCGATCGAGTATAAGTGCTCTTAGTTTCTGCGAGTAGAACTCATCAAAAAACCTATAATTATCGGCTTCACCTTCTCCGTCGTCCTGATGGTACAGAAGAGTAAAAATCTATATACAAACACCATACCAAAGAGGATTCCAAGATCGACCCACTTAGAGTATCCCATCTCTATTTCCAATACACCCTTTAATACCATCTTACCATCCATGGTAGGTGGACCTCCTATGTACTCTGGGAACTCTAGCCCTTCAAGCTCATTTTTGTACAGTCCTTGTAATGCATATCTGTGGAACGAAATATAGTACATAGGGTATCTCCAAAATATATTCGGTAGATCATTTGGCAACCGAAAAAATCCTGCACTTAATATCATCAACCCTTGGATTCCAGCACCAGCAATGATGCCCATCAATAAATTTGGCACAATGGTAGCAACAATCAACATGAGACATTCAACCACTAACATTGACGTAAAGAGGATTAATGCGAAATAGATGAAACGTTCATGTTCTCTTTGAAGTCCGACAAGGAAGTAAGCTATGACTCCGGGAACTAATGAGATGAGAAGTAAGAAGGGAGCTGAAGAGAGGGCATGGCTTATAACAAACGATCCAATCCCATAATGCCCATTTAATCTTTCCCATTGGAAGACCTATATAAAGGTAGTTACATCATAGTCGTTAGATAAATCTTGTTAGGTACATTATGTATTTTAAAGAGCACATTAAATACATCAACAAACCTTCATTTCCTCTACAAGTGAGGGGAAACCACCGATGGCTAAAATTGTAAGGAATGCGGAAACAAACAAGAGCAATGAAAGCCTGGCCTGTGTCATTAAGAGCAAACAAATGGCTCTCAAAACGTAATCTTTAGATGATCTAAAACACAAAATGAAATTAAGCTTGTTCTCAGATATAATAGCTTACCCCTGCCAAATTGGTATTCTTTAAAGTTTTCCCAAGTAGGAGAAGAAAGAACATTCATTTCAAACTTATTCCTTGTGTAATTATAATTTTTTAAAAATCTTTTCAACGAAAGCTGAAGATTTTCAACATTTAGATTGATTATTTCAAACTACAAAGATAGTATGGGAAGCCCATCGAACAAGAAATTGTTTTAGCACTGGTTTCTTCCTCATTGAAGAACATATATTTTCTTTAACAAAATCGCTTTTTTGTGAGTGCAAAAATTTTGCAAACTTTCTACTATGTTAAAACTTATTAATTCCAATATAAATACTTACGTTTAAGGAGCCAAATCCGGAGCCGATATTGTAGAAAATTGTTCCTAATGCAAAACCCAAAGCAATATATACACCAAGTCTCAACCAATAGTATCCTACGTCACGATACATGTTTATGAATGATCTTTCTGCAAGCACTAGGCATTGTGTAATGGAACTTGGTCTCATGCATCCTTTTTTCTCAATTTGATCTCCTTCCTTCAAAAATTACACTTCTCATTGTTTGCTACTGTATTTAATTAATGTAATTCTTGGTGATATGAAAAAAATAAAATAAGTGTATCATGTACCTGCCCACATACAGTAGCTATTTCACTTTGGACTTCCATATATATCTCAGATGACTTGTAGGATTCAGCAAGTAAGTCGATTGTTCGCTCAGCAGGAATCATTCTATTACCAGTATCCTGATAATGGGAAAAGAACAATTAAGTAATCATATAATGATTGGGGATTTCTAAATCGATGCAATTAGTCCCACAAACATATGCAATATAAAAATGTATAAAACCCAATAATGAATGCAGAAACAAATCAGTTCACAAAATGTTGAGTATATTGTACAAATGATAACGTACAATGTCGGTGATTTTAGTGAATTCATCATGTCATTTTCTCTCTCTTCTTTTATTTCTCTCTCTTAATTAACTATTAATTAAATAAAATTAAAAGTATAGGTAATATTGAGTTGGATATAATACATGTATTAGGTAATTTTAGATAAGGAGTGAGAAAATGATATAACGCTAATATGACAATGAGTAACCTTGGATAATTTGGGTTGTATAACTGATGGCCTTATCGGGCAGATAAGAGCATCCCGCATCCATCACCACTTAATATATAAATTAGAGCATTTAAATTAGAGCATTAATGGGCCTACCTTAGTCTGGCCCAGCATGTGAAAAAATGATCCAGCAAGACCATTAAAAATTTATCATTCATTTATGTCAGAGATTGAAGAATTATATACAATCATCTACCATACCTCATCAAAATCTGTGTTGATAGTCATCAAGTAGTGATCTGCAGGACTTTGTAGATCTGGACAAGGAAACCCATTTGCTGCAAAAAACTGATCATACAACCAAAGTAATTAATTACCTTCATGTTCTTAATTAGGATATCTAATTATTACATACAATAGTATTTGACATCATCGTAAGATAAGGATCAGTACCTGATTTGCTGCAAGAGTAGGGCCAAAGTATATTGTTTTACCCAAAGATAGAAGACAAAGGTTGTTAAAAAGCCCAAAAACCTGACTGCAAGGTTGATGGATGGCTGCCAAAACTGTCATGTTGTACTTCCGAGTGAGATTAACGATCTCGTTCATAACGTAGTATGACGCTGCACTGTCGAGACCACTCGTAGGCTCGTCGAGCAAGAGAAGCTTGGGGTGTGTCAAGAGTTGTATGCAGATGCTCACACGCCGCTTTTGGCCACCGCTAAGTCCTTTGATCCCCCACCCTCCTATTCTTGTATTCATAGAATCTTGGAGCCCCATCTCCCTTATAGTTCTATCAGCTCTCTCCCTCTTCTCTGTTTTTGACATCGACTTGGGCAGCTGAAGTTCAGCTGAGTAATATATTGTTTCTTTAACGGTTAGAGTCCATGTTAAAACTTGCTCCTGAGTCATATACGCCTGCACTAATCATGAAGTGTAAGCATAGCGATGTGAATGTGATTATATCAAAGGGATTTATTTGTTTATGTGTGGCCAATTTTGGTATAGTCATTAGTGGTGTACGAAAAGGAATAAAGAAAAACAACTCTTTTCGTGTTAAAAGAAGAAGACTGTCTCTTTGTTTAGAAAGTTTTGGTGTAAAAAGAGAAAAAAAAACCCCTTAGTCTAAGTGTGACATCTTTTAATATTGCTCAACTTTTTGCTAATTTTATACATGGCTATAACCGAGTTTAATAGATTGGTTGCTAAAATATTGATCGGTAATAAAATCCGAAACTCCGAGTGGATGGCCAAAAATAGCCCTGTAACTTTGGGAGAAGGTGTGCCTCCTCACATAAGATTCTCTATGATCTTATGGTTATGTTATTGTGTTATATTGAGAATGTACTTTCTATTTAATTTTATATTATGCTAATTAAAGATTAATGTGTACGTGTATCACGAGAGTTTCCAAATCTGCCAATGGGTGCAAGCATGCAATCTATCCAAAATCAAGAAATCACACCCTCTTATTTCCCTTAAAAGGGTTCTGATCATAAAGAGGCTAAACGCAACTTTTTAATTTGTGCTATGTTTCCTTTCATGAACTAACATATTTTTTTTTCCTTAAAGGCCGAACAAGTAAGTTTTATCTAAATGAATGCAAAAAAGTGGTTCACTATAGTGCCCGTACCATAGTACCATACGCAAGACTTCGTTTACGACCGTTGATTAGAATCCGTCCAGTGTTCCGGGTGTTTGAAGCCAATTGCTGTTGGGTTTAAGCAGCAGAGTCAAACTACTGCTGGATTAAACTAGCAGCAGGTTGGTGAAACTACTGCTAAGTCTTTAACTCTACTGCTTATAACTCAAAGTACTGCTGAAGAAGATAAACAGTTTTTGGAGTGGATAATGATCAAGATCGAGAAGATTACTTCAGGCTCAAGCTAAGGATTGAAGATAATGCTGAGATTGCAGATAATGATAGAGTTCAAATTGATTCTGTTTTGATAAACACTTATCTGTAATTCTTGGTAGTATATAGCCTGAGTTGATTAGTATAGTCGATATAACTTTTGATCATTATTGTTCATAGAATTCTTAGCCTCAAGATTCTTAATCCCTGCATTAGAGAAGTAGTGCATGTCTGGTGATTGATCTGTGATCATCAGATTGAGGCTTTTGGTTTGTAATCAATATATACACAGTTTTTGTTCTTTCCATTGTCTTTCATTCTATGTTAAGCATTACTTACATACAAGTGATTGTTAGCAATCTGAGTTGTGTTATTTGTGAGAAAGTGAGATCTTAGATCCTGACAAGTGGTATCAGAGCTAGAAACTGAGATCTGACAAACACTATGGAAGGAATGGAGAGTATGATGGTTTCAAAGGTTCCCATGCTCAAACCCACTGAGTTTGACATGTGGAAACTACGGATCAAGCAGTATATGCTGCTGACTGATTATTCTATGTGGGACATTGTTGAGAATGGTCCTATCAGAAGAGAAGCTGGAGAAGGAGGAGTTGTGCCTCCACCAAGAACTGATGCAGAGAGAAAGACAAGGCAGTCTGAGATGAAAGCCTTGAGTACTCTCTTATTGGCTATTCCCAATGAATACCAACATCAGTTTGCCACATGTGAGAATGCCAAAGTTTTGTGGGAAGCACTAGAAAAGAGATTTGCTGGATCAAAGAGTTCTAAGAGAAATCAGAAGGCTGTTCTTAAGCAACAATATGAGAACTTTATGTCTTCAAAGAATGAGTCCATGACTCAAACTTTTGACAGATTTAATAAACTCATAGGAGAGCTAGCCACTGTTGGAGTAAAGATGGATAATGATGATCTCAATAGAAAGTTTCTGAGATCTCTTGGAGAAGAATGGGTTATCTACACTGTTCCTTTTAGACAGAGTGATAATCTGGAAGACAAGGAACTTGATGATCTGTATAATGATCTAAGAGTTTTTGAAGCAGAAGTTGAAGCCAAAAAGAAACCTGTTGGCTATTCTCATAATACAGCACTTTTCTCAGGTGGAGAATCTATCACCAATGGAGAATCCAATTCCAGTACACCTGCTACAAAGCAAGAGACAGAAGGAGATTCTGTGATGGAAGCTCTTTTCTCCAGTCATGCTGGTGTACCATTGGTGAATGAAGACCTTGATCAGATCCATGCTGATGATTTGGAGGAGATGGATCTCAAATGGCAGATGGCCATGATAACTGTAAGGGTAAATAGGTTCATGAGAAGAACTGGAAGGAGAAATTTTGGAATGAGGAAAGATGACAGGCTTGGATTTGATAAGTCCAAGGTGGAATGTTATAAGTGTCATGGATTGGGACACTTTGCTCGTGAATGCAGAGGAAGCTACAATAACCAGCAGCAGAATCAGCAGAATAATCAGCAGCAGAACCAGCAGAATCAGCAGAACCAGCAGCAGAATCCACTGCAGCACAATCAGCAGCAGTTTGGTCAACAGCAGCAGAACCAGAATATGCACAATCAACAGCATCACTACAGCTCAAACAGGGCAAATAACAACAACAGAAATCCTAACTCAGGATCCTCACAAGCCCTGGTATCACAAGAAGGAGCTGGATTTGACTGGAGTGACCAGGCTGAAGATCAAGTGCAGAATCAAGCTTTCATGGCTGAGATCAAAGAAGAACCAATTTCTGAGATTCCTCAAGAGGTAAAATCTAAACTTTGTTCTTCATCTTGTCTTGAAACTGTAAGGAAGTATAGAGATCATAACCAGGTTATGTGTGACAGCATCAAGAAGCTAGAACTAAGTAGGAGAGAGTCCTCTTTGGTTATAGCTAATCTAGAAGATCAAATTAAAGCTTATCAGGCTAATGAGGTCCAGTATGGTTATGACTTAAACTACTGGAATTGGGAAAAGAAAGAGCTTGAACTGAAAATTTCTAGAATTTCATCAGAACTAGAAAAGACTAGAGAGGATCTGAATAAGGCTAATGAAAATTTGGAAAAATATTCTAAGTCCTCAAAAGCCTTGGATGAACTCTTAAAGTCTCAGGTTCATGATGATCTCAAAAAGGGAATAGGATATCATAACACACCACCTCCATACAACAACAACTACATTCCACCAACCACTGATATCCTAGATAGGTTAGATAAATCTGATCTTCCCAAAGCTGCTCTTGAAGTAGATCCTCTATTGAATGATTCTGAATTCAAAAAGGATGATCCTCATAAGCCTGATACTAAGCATGAAAAGGATCTTCAAAAGAACTGCAACACAAAACCTGATGTTAAATCTCAAGAGGGTACTTCAAAGAAGAAAGAAAAAGAAGGTAAAAGAGGTAATCAAAGAAACTGGAATCAGCAATGGGCACAAAAACATGGGATTGATTTAAGTAAAATCAACAAACCAAAACCCTGTTTTATATGCTGTAATCCAAATCATTTGGCCAAACATTGCTACTTTAATCCAGTGAATCAGAGAGCTTTTACTAAAAACAAGTTTGTTGGATCTTTCAGAACTAATAGACAAAACTCTTCAAAAGAAAACTCTTCTGAAAAAGCTGGTCATGACAAGTACTTAAACATGAAAAACACCAAAGTAAGTAGATTGGCAAAAACTAAATCATTTTTCTCAAAAATGCCAAAGTCTAAGTCTACTGTCAAAAAGGTGTGGGTACCAAAAGCAGTAGAGTCTCAGAAAAGTACTGCCAGTGGTAATTCTACTGCTAAAAGTACTTCAAAGACTGAACCTACTGTTAAACAGGTATGGATGCCAAAAGCTGCAGAATCAAAGAAAGGTACTGCTAGTAGTATTCCTACTGCTGACAGTACTAATTCAAAGAAAGGTACTGCTAGTAGTATTCCTACTGCTGACAGTACTAATTCAAATCATTCAGCTGCTTTGAAGACTATTTTGAAGAGATATGCACACACACCTATCTTGAAATCTAAGTACTCAAGTCATGAAATTCCTAGCACTGATTATCTCTTAAAACTCAACAGACTTACAGAAGTCAATTATTTCAATGATAAGGGAGAACCCAAGACCATTTTGGCTTGGGTTCCATCCAGAAACTAATCTTTTTACCTCATGTGCAGGACAACCAACAGATTGGAAAAAGCATTTGGCATATTGACAGTGGTTGTTCTAGGCACATGACAGGCAACAAGTTCATCCTTCAGAACTTTAAACACTTTGAAGGAGGACATGTTGCATTTGGAGATAATCCCAAAGGAGGTAAAATCAAGGGTAAAGGTAAGATTTCAAAGGATAAAATGTCCTTTGAAGATGTGTTTTATGTTGAGCAGCTGAGATACAACCTGTTAAGTGTCTCCCAGGTATGTGATAAGAAATTTGGTGTGTTCTTTACTGACTCAAAATGTCTTATTCTAGCTCCAGGATTCAAAATTGATGAAAATCTTATCTTGTTGAGATCTCCTAGAAAAGACAATGTCTACTGCTTAGACTTGGAGAGAATTCCTTCTAATCAATCTCTGAACTGTTTGTTCTCAAAAGCTTCTCATGATGAATCAAACTTATGGCACAGAAGGACGTGTCATATGAATTTTAAAAATATGAACAAACTGGTCAAAAATAATCTTGTTAGAGGTTTACCTAGAAAGGAATTTTTCTGTAATGACAACTGTGTTGCATGTCTCAAAGGAAAACAACACAAATCTTCTCATAAGTCTAAGGAAGTAAACAGCATATCTTCACCTCTTCAGTTGATTCATATGGATCTCTTTGGACCAACCAATGTGATGAGCATTGGAAAGAAATCCTATTGCCTTGTTATTGTTGATGACTTCTCCAGATTTACCTGGGTTTACTTTCTAAAAACAAAAGATGAGACAAGTGGATTGATCAAATCTTTTGTCACTAGAGTAGAAAACCAGTCTAATCTGAAAGTCAAAGTCATCAGATCTGATAATGGTACAGAATTCAAGAATTCTGATATCAACTCTTTTTGTGATGAGAAAGGTATTGAGAAGCAATATAGTGCTCCTAGGACTCCTCAACACAATGGTGTTGCTGAAAGGAGGAACAGGACTCTAATTGAGGCTGCCAGATCTCTATTGGCTGATTCTAAATTACCAATCACTTTTTGGGCAGAGGCTGTAAACACAGCTTGCTATGTGCAAAATAGAACTCTGGTTGTCAAATCACAAGGGAAAACACCTTATGAGATTTTCAAAAAGAAGAAACCATTCATTGGATTTTTTAAACCTTTTGGATGCCCTTGTACTATCCTCAATACCAAATCTCAATTAGGTAAGTTTGACAGCAAATCAGAAGAAGGATTTCTAGTTGGTTATGCAACTCAGTGCAAAGGTTACAGAGTTTTCAATTCTGTTACCAGAATCATTGAGGAGAGTGAAAATGTGAAGTGTAACGAACACACTCCAAATGCTCAAGGTACTGGTCCTAATTGGTTATTTGATATTGATTCTTTCACTAACTCTTTTAAAACTAGTGAACAGTATTGCACAGGACCTAGTACACAACAGGTATCAGAGGTGCAGCCTCAATTTGTGATGCTTCCTTTTCCAACCATTGACCCTGCTGAGTTTTGCACAAATGATAATCTAGAAGAAGGTGATATCACACCCCAGGCAGGTGATCAGACAGATGAGACTTTGTCTCAACCTCAGTCCTCACAAGAAGATGAATCTAATCCTGAACAAGCAGACACAAACTTGAGTGATTCATTACAGGAAGAAGCACCTTATCAGACTAGAACTCAAAAGAACCATCCCACTACACTGGTGATTGGAGATGTGGAGTCTCCAATGCTTACTAGACACAAGAGTAAGCAAGCAGTACCTTCAAGTTCTCATTTAAGTCTAATTTCTTGTTTTCTGTCACAGGAGGAACCAAAGAAAGCTCATGATGCAATGAAAGATCCAAGCTGGATAGAGGCAATGCAGGAAGAATTGTTACAATTTGTTCTTCAACATGTATGGGATTTGGTGGATCTGCCCAGTGGTCACAGGGCAATTGGAACCAAATGGATCTTCAGAAATAAGAAGGATGAAAGAGGGATAGTCATCAAAAACAAGGCCAGATTGGTGGCACAAGGCTATATACAAGAAGAAGGCATTGATTATGATGAAGTTTTTGCACCAGTTGCAAGAATTGAAGCAATAAGGCTATTTCTTGCCTATGCTTCATTCAAAAACTTCAAGGTGTATCAAATGGATGTAAAAAGTGCTTTTCTGTATGGAAAGATAGAAGAAGAAGTTTATGTATGCCAACCACCAGGATTTGAAGACCCAAGATATCCTGACAGAGTTTACAAACTCAACAAGGCACTCTATGGTTTACATCAGGCTCCAAGGGCATGGTATGACACTTTGTCAACATACCTGTTGGAGAATGATTTTACCAGAGGAGTCATTGACAAAACTCTGTTCATCAAGAGAGAGAAGCAGGAGATTTTATTGGTTCAGATTTATGTAGATGACATCATTTTTGGATCTACTAAATCAAGCATGTGCAAGGAATTTGAAGATCTTATGCATAAAAAGTTCAAAATGAGTGCCATGGGAGAATTAACTTTCTTTCTTGGACTACAGGTTGCACAAAAGGAGGATGGCATCTTCATACATCAATCCAAATATGTGAAGGATATTTTGCACAAATTTGGATTTTCAGATGTAAAACCAGCAAGCACACCCATGGAGACACATAAACACCTTACTGTGGATCCAGAAGGACAGGAAGTTGATGTGCATCATTATAGGTCTATGATAGGTTCTTTAATGTATTTAACTGCTTCTAGACCTGATATAATGTTTGTTGTGTGTGTATGTGCAAGGTTTCAAGTGCAGCCTAAGGATTCTCACTTACAAGCAGTAAAAAGGATCTTTAGATACCTAAAGGGACATTCTAAATTTGGATTGTGGTATCCTCATGACTCACCTTTTGATTTGATTGCTTATACAGATAGTGACTATGGAGGTGCCAACATGGACAGAAAATCCACAACTGGAGGATGTCAATTCCTAGGCTCAAGATTGGTATCTTGGCAGTGTAAGAAA